>RJWJ010012816.1:0-41197 GCA_004363605.1 Indri indri
CCGAGTTGTCATGGAAAATCTCCTGCTTAAATATACAGACTATTTTATGAAATATGGCAATTTAAAAATACATAGCCTCAAATAGAAAAGATGAAAAACCCCAGATGGCAGAAAAGTAACTAAATGCCATTTCATTAGGGGCATTTGTTGATGCTGTGGTAATTTAGGGATATGTTGTACCAGATATAATCCCTGCAGTTTGGGGTTTGTGATTCTAACAAATAGCAGAAAGCAGGAGATGAGCTGTGACAGGACCACCAGGTTCCTCTGCCCGCTGCACAGTATCAGACCCATGCACTGAGACAGCAGGGATGGCAGCAGAGAAAGAGTTTAATAATCACTGGGCAACCTAATGGGAGATGGAAGGAACCCCTTAAATCTGTTTCCCTGAAGAGTTCTGGGCTGGAATTTGTAAGGGAATCGGCAGAGCTGATTGGCTAGATCAGAGGGGGAGTGAAATTACAGGAGTGTGGAAACTGCATTCTTGCACTGAGTCTGTTCCTTGGCAGGGGTCACAGGACCGGCTGGTGACAGTGAGCCCATTGGAACACAGGGTCTGGAAAATATCTTAGAAAACAGTCTTAAATTTGAAATTGAAAATGCTGTCTATAGAAGCGATTAAGGTAAGTTACAGGACTTTGTGATAAAAGGCTACGTGACCCGTAAGCAGTAAATAGCTATAGGAGAAAGGGCCATGGAGAAAGAGCTGGTTAATGTTTAACTGTGTTTTTTCAAGACTTATGCTCTTGTTAAAATCCCAGCAACTTGGTTTTAATTAGTTTTATAAAGATTCAAAGCCTTGAATTAGAGTAAGGTGAGGATCTAGAACTCAGATACTTGTACTAAGGTGAAATCCTGAAAGAGCTCATTAGTGCACTAAAATGAGGAAAAGAGACTTCCTACCTCACCCCAGGTTTTGCATGGTTTGGAAGTTCATATGGACACTGTTTATATGGCATAGAAATTCCAACTTTGAAATAAAAAGTTGGCTCAAGACCAGTAAATTTGGGGGATCCCAATTACGGGATTCCAACAGAAAACAAAACTTTGCATTATAGAGTTTCACAACCCAGTATTCATGGGATGCCCACAGGCAAGAAAAATACAAACAATAAAACAAACAAAAACCTCCAAAGGAGATGAGCATAGAAAAAAGCTCTGGATAAACTACTACCAAGTAAGGAAACAATTCATCAAGAGGAGAGTTTGCAGAAAATATAAACAAAAGAATTCCAACTCAAGAACTTAAGATAAAGAAACCTGCAGAGACAAAACATTCCCGTTTAGAGTAACAACAACGTTGGCTAGAATTTATTTTGTGCTCACTGTGAATCATGCACTGTTCTACCTGTTTCATATGCACTGAATTATCTAATTTTTAAGACTACATATTCAACATTAAAACGACCTGAAACAAAAGACAGGTTGCCTGTAAAGAATAATATTTAAATGGACAACAACAAAAACAGTCATAGAGACTGAAAAATATTGACTATCTTCTTTAAAATGCTGGAGAAAAATAACTTATCAATCTAAATTGTGATACCCAAATAAATTGTGAATTAAGAATGAAGAAACAAACACATTTTAGACAAAGCCTAAAAGAGTTTACCACACATAGGCCCTGTTGGAAATAGCCACTAAAGTAGATATTGTACCATGGAGAAATTCAAATCTAGAAGAAAAGAACATGATGCAACAGATAATGATAAGCCTAGTAATTGGTATTGGCAAATCTAAATAAGCGTTGATTATATAAAACAATAATAATGATGATGACTAATGTGAGGGTGTAAAATCAAGTTGGAAATAAAACACTGGACATCAGCGAGTAAGATGCAAAGGGGAATCTAAATGTTCTAATATCTTTATAGTTTTCTAGAGTAGGTCAGAAATATGGATTAAAAAATAAATATCGCATTAAGTATTCACCAAAAGAATAAACATGAAATGCATAAACTTCAAATAAATAGAGAAGAGGAAAAGAAAATAGTTATTATCAGGTAGATAGCAAGGACCTCTGAGACTGCCCTAGGGACAAAAGTGGATGCTTTGTTTTGGTGCTCCCTTGAGCAACTGCCCCATCTGGGAAAAAGAACAAGGGTGGGTCCCTGTCTTGGTGCTGCCCCACCTTGGTACTGCTCCATCTTAATCCTGTTTGGAGAAACTGCCACACCTGTGAGAAAGAGGAACTCCTGCTAATCTGCAAAAGAATACAGGGAATCCCCAGGCTGCAGGCCAGGCAGCCCAGGCACAATGGGATTTGGAAAGTGACCTGGAGTACCCGAAGGTAGGGGAGGCAATCTGCTTACCCAGAGTTCACTGATGTCGGTGCTAATATCATCCAAAAGCAGTTGCCCATTCATCCTTTTGCCTTTTCATTAGTATTATCCTTCATAGGCTCTTTCTCGCCTGCTAAATCCCATTTCCCAGGAGATCCATTCTCGGTCCTCTGCTTCTTTCTCTCAACAGTATTTTGGCAATCTGATCCAGTCTCACGATTCTAATTGCCATCCGTACATTAACCATGCAAGCCCATCCCACCCATGAGACCACCTTTAAGCTTCAGGTGCATATATTTAAATCATAGCAATACCAATTCATTTGGTGCCTCATAGACACAGATTCAACACCTTCCAAACTAAACTCTTCGAACTTCCCCTTTCCCACTTCTCTCCCCATCACTATTTCAACGTTCCTTCTAAGCCTAATGGCTCCCCTAGTCCTGCTGATTTTAACCTCAGCATTTTAAAGTCTTAACCACTTACCTGGGCACACAAAGCCTTAAGTGACCCAAAACTCGCTCTAATTTTTCTGTCACTGACTTCACCTTTTGAGATATTGAAGTATATTTCAGTTTCATGCCTCTATACCTTATTTCAGGTTACTTTTTGGCCTAGAGCACTGTCCCACCTCCTGTTTATTCACTGGGGTAAACTCTTTTCACCTCTGGACATTGCTGCCGAAACCTGCAGACAACACTAGGTGCCACTCTGTGCTGGGTCTACCCATTGCTCTGCCTCCCTATCAGCACTTACAGATCCCTAAGGCAGCTGTCTTCTCAAAATTCTACTCCTGGGCCATGAATCATTCTAGAATGTTCCTGCTCTTTGAAAGCAGGAGCATTAGACATCTTTTTAGCTTCAGCACGTTTCACAGTGTCAGTAAGAGACGTGGTTACAAAGACTTTTTTAACTATATCGAATGTACAAGTTAAATTGACTGATTTACAAAGTTTCTGCACAGACTGTGATCTGTGGACTCCTGAATGTCCTTAAGAACTTTACAAGCAACCCAAAAGGCCAAAACTATTTTCATAATAATACCAAGACATTATTTGCTTTATTGACTACACTGAAATTTTCACTGATGGTGCAAAAGCAATGGTGGGTAAAATTGCTGGCTTTTTAGCAAGAATCAAGGCAGTGGCACTAAACTGTACTGTTTAAACATTGCATTTCACCACACAATCTTATTTTAAAAATGAAACAATATTATAATAAGAAGAATAATAATAGAATGTCAATTTCACTTAAAAATGTCCCTGATAAAAAATTAAGATGACTAATTTTATTAAATCTTAATCTTTGATGACATTTCTTTTCAATACATGCTGTGTGACAAAAATGGGAAGTATGCCAGAACACTTCTACTGCATAACAACAAAAAACATTTGTGTCAAGAAAAGCACTTGTGTGATTGTTTAAGTTGCAGTCTGAAATAACCACTTTTTTCAGAGAATATCATTTTAATTAATTAATTAATTTTTTAACCTGGTTCTTAGTGTGCTGCCATTTTAACTTAAAAGAATGACAAATAGGCAAACTATGGTTATTCATTCCTGTACACTTGGCACACATTTTCTCAAAAATGAATGAAGTAAGCCTGACATCTCAAGGACAACTGACAGTATTGTTGCCAGTGATAAAATCTGAACTTTCAAGTGAAAATTAGAATTTTGGAAAGCTTATGTCTGCTTCCATGGGCATCATAGCTTTCCAATACTTAAAGACTTTTCTGATAAAATCTGTGGCAATATTAATAAATATGATTTTTATCAGTTAATGAAATATATCATTTGGAAAATCTGCATATATTAGAATGGATTAGTGCCATTACTGTGGTAGTGGGTTAATTATAAAGGGAGTAGTCTCCTGATAAAAGGATACGTTCAGCTCTCATTTTCTCTGTCTCACATGCTCACTCACCTTTCCACTTTCCACCATGGATGACCCTCACCAGATGCCATTGCCACGCTATTGAACTTCTCAGTCTACAACCATGAGCTAAATAAATTTTTTTTTAATGCATTACCTAGTCTGTGATATTCTTATAGCAGCAGAAAACAGACTAAGATAGCCCTCTTCAAGGTTGCATACTGCAGTCTTTTCATTATAGCCTCACATGGTGGAAACAGTATGAGACAACTCTCTAAGGTCCCTTTTATAAGGGCACTAATCCCATTCATGAGGGCTCTACCCTCATGACCTAATTATTTCCCAAAGGCCCTCCTGAAACTGTCACATTGAAGGTTAGGATTTCAGCATATGAATTCTGGGGAGACACAAACATTTAGTCCGTTGCAGCAAGTGATCCAATTCCAGCCAATAGAAACCAGAGAAAAGTGGAAGATTCTAGAAGATTGTTCCTAACATTTAAAAGAGAATCATGAAGAGTCTTCCTTCTCACACCATGTATCTGAATATGGCTTCAATTGTTACTAGCCACCATTAAATCATCTAGGTGCCTATGAATAAGGATATAGAAAGAACTTGGGTTTTTGATGACACTGTTGAGGTAATTCACAAACCAACCCTGAGACATTCTTTCCATTTGGAGTTCATATTATTTGAGCCAATGACTATCCTTACTGTTAAACTAATTCGAGTCATATTTTCTGATCTCTGTAGCCAAAAGCATCCTAACTACCATAAGACAGCTATTTTTTATTATCAAATTTCCCGTAAAGTAGAATATTATAGATTTTTTACCCTCATCTGTTGCTTTATTGCCATAGGGAATAATTTGCAGGGAAACTGATGTTAACGTTATTCCAGTTGTCAAGAAAACCCTCCCCACCCATTTGGCTGATTGATTCAGGCCCCAGGTAAGGTCTTTTAAACTTTGGCTTTATATTTTTCATTACAATAAGAATTTATGATGCTGCACTAACAGACACGCTGTTTAACTACAATTGCTAGTGCTTTGACAAATGCATTTTTATATTTTCAGCACTTTTGAGAATGGTATTTGAGAGTAATATTACACTAAACCAAGTATCACATTGATGACTATCCAAGGATGCTATTCTTTGACTCAAAATATACACTGTTTATGTTTTGCATATTATATTCACTGTGCGAGTACAATGAGATATCAATAGACTAAAATAAAAGCTAACTACATAGTTAACTTCTTTTAAAGTAGGCCCATAGAAACTCCCCCATGAATCAGAAGAATGCTTTTGACTTCATAGAAGAGAATGCATAGCTAAAAGTGACTTAAAATAGTTTGGTTCTTTTTCTATAACAGAATATCTGGAGGTAGGTGACCCCAGGGTTGTTTCGAGGTGAAGAATATCAGGGTTCTTGGTCAAGTTATAAGTGATTCTTTTGGATTTCCTTCATGGTCTTAGTTTGACTGCCACAGTTCCACATGAATTCCTCAGTTTATAAGCAGGGAAGGTCACAATCTTTTTTATATTTCTCTTTCTTTTTTTATCAGAAAGGAACATATTCCCCCAGAAAATTATAGCTGGCTATCCCTTTCATCTTATGGCAAATCCAGACCAAGCACTGGCAAAGTGTCATGAGATTATTATGATAAATTAGCTCTCTTTTCCTTATAATATTGATGCTCAATAGCTGTATCAAAATGAGGTTTTATTACCCTCTTCTTAGAGGGTAATGCCTGAACATAGGCAATCAACAGTATCTGTCCTTTACCATCTCCTAAATGAGACATAATTAAACCCAGTTTCTCCTGTGTAACTTTATTCTCTCCAAAATGGGAATCTACCATGTCTCGCTTTGGATAATGAGTTGTTTTCACTCACTTCAGAAGACAAGCAGGTTGTCAGCACAAACCAGGAGGAATGGGAAGGACAGGTTTGAAGATTGGTGTTGCTACATATCAGTACATAATAAAAAAGGTGACTAAATCCAGTGTATTCAGCACCTGGTGATTTAACAAATAACACATATTTCTTAAAAGAACGACATTTTCACATGAAAGATTAGGAATGACATAACATTAAAATAAAATGTAGGTCTCATGAAGAGTAGTACAGCTATAAACCTACATTGGTAATGAATGGATGGATAGATAGTGGATAGATTTTTTTAATGTTTTAATCTCCCTCAGGACCAGCACTGGTCCTCAGCCCAATGGCATAAGTGAACCAAGTACATGTTAGAATTAATATCTGAACAAACTGAGGCCTTGGAGAGCAAGATTTAGAAGAAATACAAATTCCTTTGTACAAGCCATGCTCCTGTCATTTCTGTCTAAATTTCATTCCCAGTCCCCAATTAAAATACTCCAACTTTGGTGGGCTCATCTTTCTAAGTATCTTTTAACCCGTTATCTTGTATTACTCTCGTAAATTAATTTACTCATTTATTTAGTCTCCCAGCACCTACTGAGATTGTATTGCATGTAAAGCACTATGATAGATGTTTTAGGAACATAGTAATATATAGAAACAGGTTCATCTGTCAATTACTCTCCCCATTCCCTAATTCTGTTCCTCAAGTTTCCAAGGTATTAAAACATCTTGCTTAAAACTTGACAGAGAAAAGGAGGAACTTTTCATCTTAATTTTCCTGTTTACATTCTTTGTCTTATTTACTCTGTTCATGTCTCTTTGTTCTAACAATGAGCACTTTATTTGCCGTATTTAGAAGGCACCATTTATAAAAAAAAAAAGTGTTTTTAACTTACAATGTTAGCTTTATAATCATTCACATCCTCTTGTTTGCTTTCATAGTGCTATTTCCTTCATAACATTTATCACAAAAATAGGTAGATTATGGCTTGATGTCTGTCTTTCCTACTAGCCTACAATCTGCATTAGGGCATAGTCAGAACCTGCTAGTTCATCATTGTGTTCCTAGTACAAGGAACCATTTCTTAAACATTGTTAGAGCCCAGTCTGTTTTTGTTGAAGGATTAAGTGAATGAATTCATAACTCTATTCAACTTTTAACTTCATTCTCCACTAACCAGTGGTTGATTTATATTAATGCAACAAATATACATTAAGCAAAGATTGAACGAGCACATTCTACATGCCAGGCAATGGAGAGATAAAGCTCGTGATCTTAAGAAGCTTGCAGTACAGTGAAACCTATTTTATCACATTTAAAAACTTGACTCTGAGTTTTAAAACCAGCAACACTGGTGCCTAATGTGGCTAATCATTCATTCATACCACATTCTGCAGACATTATTTTTCTGTCAGTATTTTAAATAAATTTGAACATAATGAAATTGCTTTAAATCAAAGATATATAATACTTTCCTGTTAAGATGTCAGGCAGGGAATAGAGAAGCTAAAGGGGAAGGTTTGAAAGAGGAAAGAATCATGCAAAGGGTGACCACAGCCATTTATGATGTCACCTGTGGGCAGAGTGGAAGCTGGGGAATTGAAAACACACGTGCATGAAAAACAACTTGAACTATAAAAATAATAATCACAGTTACATAGGTAATTTATTTCTTCTCAAATAGTGGGATCCATAAGAATTCTTAAATAACAGTTTTAATGTGGAAATGTAGTATTTTTGTTGTTATTCTCCAATGATCCTACCCATACTTCAAGTGCCATCTTTTCTCAGAAATCTTCAGTGATTCCTCTAGCTAACAGGAATTCTATCTACTTTGCAGAATTATTAGGAAGAGTAAAGAACAAATGCATGTGAGTGCACCCTCTGAACTGTGAATATTTGAACTATTAGTTTATTCATTCTTTATTTCAACAAATTTTGATCACCTACCATGTGCCAGCATTCTTCCAGACACCGAACACACACTAGGTAAGAAAAAGACAAAAAAATCTCTCATGAAGTTTACTTTACAGTGAGAGAAACCAACAACAAACAAGATAAGTAAAATACATCATATTTATAGCTAAGTGTTTAGGAGAATAAACACGAAAGAGTTACATGAAATTTGTATAAGTGGTTAAATGTATATAGGATGGCTATTGAAGGTCTCACTGAGAAAGTGATTTTTGATTAACAATTGGTAAGAAGTTGAGCTCTATGGAAAAATGGCAAAAAAAAAAAAAATTACAGGCAGAGGGAAGAGAAAATTCAAAATTCTCTAAAAGGGAATTGTGTTTGGAATGTTGGAGGGAAAGTGAGGAAGCCAGTACAGCCAGAGCAAGTGAGCGAGGGGTAGCAAGTAAAGTCTGAGGTCAGGAGATCATGGGACAGCAGATATGTAGCTCATATAAGGACTCAGTTATCAAATGTATCAAACAGTTACTAGGAATTTTTTCTTTTTCAAGACAGAGTCTTGCTCTGTTGCCCTTGATAGAGCACAGTGGTGTCATTGTAGCTCACTGCAGCCTCAAACTCCTGGGTTCAAGTGATCCTCTTGCCTCAGCCTCCCAACTGGCTGGGACTATAGGTGCACACCATGGTGCCCAACTAATTCTTCTATATTTAGTAGAGACTAATTTTTCTATTTTTTGTTTGTTTGTTTCTAGTAGAGATGGGGTCTCACTCTTGCTCAGGCTGGTCTCAAACTCCTGAACTCAAGCAATCCTCCCTCCTTGGCCTCCCAGAGTGTTAGGATTACAGGCATGAGCCACCATACCCAGCCCAATAGTTTTTATAATCAACAATAAATAAATATTTCTCTACTTGAGCACTTGCTGTGCACTTTAATGTTACTTTCTTAATGGTCCTTATCATTCTTTCTCTTCTAGTTATGGTTTTTCTTCTTTATTAGGTCATAGAATTAGATCTTATTTGTCATTTTATATCTTACGACATTACACTGAACAAATTGCTGCCCATAAAATTATGAGAATAAAACCTAATTCACTGAATTGACCTTTATCGGTGTTTTCATCATAGACAAATGGCCACCAGTGACTCCATCATCACATCAGTGAAAGCAGTATTCAGTGAAATTTTGCAAGTTTTATTTGGTCATAGTCCAAACACCTGATTATCAGCCCTGTACAGATGCGTAGCTTTTCAAATTTTGTTGAGACCATTAATGTTCTACAAAAGTTCCCCAGATGATACATATTCATTCAATAAGTCAACAAATGCAATTCAATGACTACCATGTGCCAAGCATTCTGGGAATGCAATGGCCAATACAATAAACACTATCTCTGTTCACAATAAACATTATCTCTGTCCGCTTATACTCAAGTGAGGAAAACAGTCGTTATTTCTAGTTATAATGATTCTGATATGAAAGTGATTGCTTTTGGTTCTAAAATAAATTAATATTTAAATATGAAGTTAATGGCAAATAATAGCTGTCATTTATACAGCCCTTACTATGTGCATTTTGTAAGTATTATTTTATTTAATACTTACAATCTAGAGAAGTCGGTATCATTCTTATTTTATAAATGAAGACACTGAAGCACTGACATAAAAAAAAAAATTGCCAAAATTCAGACAGTGTTTGGCAGAACCAGAGTTTAAACCTAGATCTGCATGACCTCAATGACTTAGTTTTAACCTCATAGACAGCGCGTTTCCAACTGGTTAATTCTTTAGTGTATTATCTGAAGTTTTGTATTTATTAATTAATTTCGTATGGCAAAACATGGCAGGGAGAAATATTACGCTTGTCATGTCAGTTTCCCGTAATGTCTGAGGACTATAAATGTCTGTACAACATGCAATTACCAGGTGTTATTTATGTGATATTGAAAATTAATATGTGAGTGATCATAGTTAAAGACAGCAATAAAGAATATAAGTAGAACTCAGGGCTACTCAAATGTAGCCCAAAGATATTAAATTTTAATGAGAGTAATATCTAATTATTCTAATTAACTGTTATTTCAAGACTGCTCATATATTCCTTCATAAACACTTAATGGTTGCTTGGATTAATTTTAAGAATTTAAGATATCATGTCATAAATTGACAACACATCATTTTTGAGAATACCAAAAGTTTTCTCCTCTATTGCATGAAGCAGAGGGAGAGCTGCCAAAAACTTCAAAGGAAGTGCTTTTATGTCTGTTTTAGGAGGGGGTTGATCATGACTTCTCTAATAGGCACTTTGTCCCTGTGTGCTGTACAACAATCAATATCTAGTCTCCACTGCCCAGGCTAAGAACAGGGCTAGAACATTTCTCACATTCTGTGGGATATATTCTCAGATTCTAATGTGAGTATTCTCCACAGGTGCACACATGCATGGGCTTCTTAGGAGCTTTACTTTTTCCTGAGCTTTGTGAGTGATGTAGGAAACTGTTGCTTGGGTTACCAGATAGTGGGTGATTTTCACCATAAATTAACGAAGACTTAGAAATCTCCCCTCCTTTCCCCCTTTATGAAAAATTCTCTGACCTTCCCACTTAGAGACAGGGTCTCATTTTGTCACCGAGGCTGGAGTGTAGAGTAGCTTTTCACAGGTGTGATCACAACACGCTGCAGCCTTGAACTTCTGGGCTCAAGCCATTCTGCTTCTTCAGCCTCCCAAGTAGCTGGGATTACAGGTGCCAGCCATGTGCCCAGCTCACCCCATTTTCGAACTCATAAAATCCTTCCTGTTGTATTCATTTAGAACTGCCATATTATGCCATAAATTTTACTAAGTTTTCATATGTGTGACCCACGTGTACATTCATCATCCTCATAGGCTGATTTTTCTGACCCCACAAGAAGCTGGAATGTAGTCTTTGGAGCCATCAAATAAACAGTCTTGCAAATGAACAGTTTAAACACATCAGTTTAATCAATGTTGCAAAGATTTGTTGGAGTCACAGGGAAGAATCACATTTTGACATTTGACTCCTTTAATATCATCACATGATTTTTTTTCCCCAACATTTTAATTCCCTGGGATCTCTTCCATTAATTCTGCACCAAATAGTGCCCAGTATCCTAGTCTCTACTTTTTTCTTTGGTTTTCTTTTCCTGGCAATTGTCAGCACTGCCATTTCCCACTTTATGTTGCAGAATAATGTATCCAGTATCACCTTGTACCTTTAATTCTTATACCCATGCCCATTCTAGTCCTCAGGAAAAAATAATAATAATAAGTAATTCTGGAGTACCGTGAATGATCACAATGAGAGTTACAAACAATTTTCAAAGATTCCTATATATTTTACCACCCTTACTGATTTTGAAACCACCCTCACAGGGTTAACAATATTTCTGGATAGACACATAGTTGTAATTAAGCATTAATCAGGCTGTACTGTGGCCCACTTCCTTGTAACCAAAAGTCAGATAGTACTAGATGCTGACCACCTGCATCCCCATTATTCCTATAGTAGGATTTCTGACATTAGAATCATAAGGCTTTTGTTTAAGAATTGCTTAAGATGTTTTCCAGATGCTGAATTCCAGTAGGTCAGCTGGTGCCTACTAGTTTGAAGACCCCCACAGAGGAACCAAATCAGCATGAAAATGCAATTCCTTCATCTCCTAGTCTCATGACTTCACCCTGCACTCTTTCACCAATCAATGATCTTCACACTCCAAACCCCTTAAAATCCCTAACCCCAAACTTCTCAGGGAGGCAGATTTGAGGGTTCCTCCCATCTCCTCCTTTGGTGACCCTATGATTAAACCTCTTTCTCTGCTGCAACCAGGTGTCTTGGCATGTTGACTTGCCACATGCATTAGGCAACTAACCTATTATGGTTACAGTTTGCAGTTTAAACATACTTCAAGGGATTGTACTGTACTTCTGTAGGTCATCTATAGTTCTTTGTACTAGATAAACACTCTAATATAGGTTGTTTCGTTTATTTCTCTAAAATATCTGAGCTGTGAAAGTAAATTATTAAAAGTAAGATTTCCTTATCTCTGGCGCTTCTGGAAAAAGATGTGTCAGTAGATTTTGTTACTGGAGGAGACAATTCAGTAACCCATTTTTGTCAGGAATTTTTCAAACACCTATGTGAACTCACTGGACTTCAGTCTCCTGGAGGCTAGAGACTTGTTCTATTTCATCTTCATTGTGGAAGGTCATGGGAATTGAAAAACAAGAGTTACTAGACAATGGTGGATGGGGCTTATGAAAGACAAGGTGAAGATAAGCTGCGCATGACTGCTCTGCTATGTTGTGAGGAGAGTAGAGCAAGGGATGGGGAAACAGGGGTAAGCACATGTTCTGCCCATGCTTAAGAGCTTATCTGTGTTGCACGCTGATTTACCTTGCCTGAGTGATAAGTTATGCAAATTTGAGGCAAAAAAGCTTTGGACTCTAGTGGTAAAATCATCAGGGAACAGCTGTCTGGAGGTGGTACATAAGAGAGCAGCTGGCTGGAGGTGGAAATAATGGACTCCTTCTTGGGAAAAAAAAAATTAAAATGGAATCTACCTTCTGTATACAAAGAAATTCTCAGCATCACACTGGGGTAAGATACCAGATATTTGCATCAACTGTATGGATTGTAGAACAAATTGCATCATGTGGCTGATGTTTTTTGACCTTCTTCCTATTCTCTAAGAGACTCAAATGCCTAAGCTAGTCACTGTCATTCAGGGAGTCTTATTACGGTAATGTATATTTTTCATTGCACTCAGAGTATTTTTCACATAGATACTCATTAAATAGGTTGAACATTTTATAGAACTAACCACACACTCAATAGAAGTAGAATTTGAAAACAGAATTCAAAAGGCTTAAATTTTGTAGTCATTTTTATAGAAATCAGCTAATGGCCTATAATTTCAAAGAAATAGGCATATAATTAGCATAAGAAAAACTATGGTGAAAGGATAAATAAAAAGGAATTTTTACTTAAATCATCTTGGTATAGATTATAGTCACGAAGATATTTGAATACACATTGTGAGTAATATAAGCAGGCAGTTCAATTTTAAATTAAGTTTTTAATGTAATAGCTCTGCTACCTTTATAAAGTTTTGATTTATTTCTAGGGAAGTAAAATAATCTCTTTAAATTTAATGTTAGCATAAGCATGGAAATCTTAAATTAACCAAGGGTGTTATTTAGAAAAACAGGAATACATCTAGATGTTTTTCAAGATATATAATACATAAAGGTTAAATACCAATGGTAAAATCTTCCTAGTCTTTTTAGGTATGCACTTAACATTATAAAATACCCTGTTAGGCTTTACAAGATAGTGTCTGCATACTGATCCAGTACCTATTTATGTAGAGAAAGTAAAAACCACCATTCAGTGGTTTAATACTACAAATAAATTGCATTCATAATGATTTTTTCATTATCTATTCTTTCTTAAAACTACCATATTCTTATTTATTATTTTAAAATGCTTTGTAATACATAAACTATTGTAGAGAAACAGATACTATTCATTTTTATTTGAAGTCAAATAACCGACAGTGAACTGTATTTAATTTTCTTATCATATGCAGGAAAAAATACACTAAGTAACTTGAGCTCAGAGATACTGGTCTATGGCATTTTCAAGCAGTGGAACTAAGAAAATGTTATTGAGTTGAAGATTACACAATGTGAACTGCCAGTGTCTGATAGGAAGAATAAGGTTATCAAAAACCCTTTGGTAGTATCTATGTAATGCCAAATTCCTGTCTGAACACTAAAACATTCCTTTAACTCAGCTGGGTGAAGGTTAGTTTATTGATGTGGTTTAAGTCCTGAAGGATATCAGAGATTCTCTGATCTGTGACCTTTTCTTGGGAGAAATGAGGAAAAGAAGCTCAGTGCTGGGATAGTTGGGATGTATAACGAATTGAGAAAACTTTGACGTCTTTTCTTTTTAGTATTAAAGTTTCATGAGACTTAACTAAAAACTGATTTCCTATGGGAAAGATTTTGATACCTGTATCGATACCCACTTTTTGGTTATTGTTTTTGCCACAGATAGAAAACATGGTAAAACTACAAAATCTTGTCCATTTACAGATAATAAGGTAAATCCTCTCTGTATTTCAAACTTCCATAATTCTATATTCCAAATTTTCATTATTGTAGATATAGAGATTAAATAAATGAAATGTTTTTGTCTATTAGATTGGGAAGATTTATCAACAGTAGTGTGAAAACAGGAATTCTGATACACAATGTTTTTTTAATTAACCATTTTATTTATTTATTTATTTATTTATTTTTTAGAGACAGGGTCTCACTCTGTCACCCAGGCTAGAGTACAGTGGCACTATCATAGATCACTGCAACCTCAAACTCCTGGGCTCAAGTGATTCTCCTGAGTAGCTGGGACTACAGGTTTGGGCCACCATACCTGGCTGATTTTTCTTTTTTTTGTAGGGACAGAGCCTGACTATGTTGCCCAGTCTGGTCTTGAACTCCTGGCCTCAAGCCATCCTTCTGCCTCAACCTCCCAAAGTGCTGGGATTACAGATGTGAGCTAGTACGCAATTATTAAGAACATAAATTAGTTTAACATTTTGGGAGGGGAAGTTACTATCTATCAAATTTTTGTAAATGTATAGTTTTTATAATGTCAATAACATTTCTAAATACATATTTTATAGAAGTCTTCCTAAGAATGCAAAGACATATGTACAAAAACATTCATTGCAAAATTGTTACAACAGTGAAAAATTTAGGATCCACCTAATAGTCATTAACACGAAAGAGATTGCACAAATTATGGTGCATACATGCAATGGGATTCTCTGAAGCCTATAAAAAATGGATTATTAGTACTAAAATGGAAGGATATTTCACAATGTATTGTTTAACAAAAAGCAAGATATAAGGCAATATATATAATAAGAGCACATTTTGAAGTATAAAATTAATAAGATAGTTGTATGTTAATATATGCTAAAAAATTCAGAAAAGTACATCATGTTTATAACTGTGATTATTTCCAGGAAAGACATTATAAATAATGTCTATATTTTACTTTATAAAATTTCTTCAAAGCTTGGGATTTTAATGATAAGCGTATATTATGTCTATGTCCATAAAAAAATAAAAATATAAAAACTATCAGAGAAACAATTAGATTATTTTTATTCTTTTATTTAACAATGCTGTCTTGCTACTAGATTTTTTCCTTCTATAATTTCAATCTTATTGAATTCTCTTTTATGTCTTTATTGAAGAGTCCAAAAAGAGCTAAATTTCCTTAATTTTCTTTATGTCTTAATCTTAATTGTTAAATGAATGTTCAGAACACCTTTCATGATTCAAGTTTGTTTATACATAGTGCTATCACAATCTGGAGAGAAGTTTTAAATCAAATAATTATCATTAATGCTAACCTTTAACGTGCCCTACAATAAAAAAATACATTTTATGTTCATTATCTAACTGATGGAGATAACTGTTATTTGAAAGAGATTTTTACTTACACTGACTCTGAAAACATATTAGGGGCATAAAAACAATAATCAAAAGTATGTTTCTTTTTTGTTTCACTTAGAGGCTATCATTCAGTAAAGTTACCATTACATTCTTTGCAACAACATCGTAGTGACAGGAATCATTTCCACTGCTACCTCTGAAATTATCATGCCTTATAGAAAAGAAATATACAAAATGCTATTTAATCATACTAACTGTAACATTTTGACAACAAAAAATTCACCTCAAAAATGGTGATATAAACATAGAAATTAGTCCACTTTCAAGATATAGAAGGTTAAATATCATGAAAATATCTCTAGGACAAAATATCTAGAAATGGTGGATAAAAATAACAAACTACCCTTTTTAACTGTTTTGTGAACAGTGAGCTTCCAAAAAAGAAGGAAAATCCATGGAGGCCAAAAAGTAAGAGAAAACAGAAAGCCACAATTGCAAGATGCATTAAATTACAACTCTGATGGAATCTGCCAATTTGAGTAATGTAGACTTTGTTCATGAACAGATAGCTGAATAGGATAGAACTCTAGCCTAAGAAAGGTAGGAGGTAACCGAGACGTCTACTTAAAGGTGGGACCCTTGAGGGGTTATATTTTCACTAAATGGTTAATTTAGAAAATGCCTTCTGGGAAATAGGAATTATAAGGCACTCTGTCTGCTTCAACCTTCATTCTAGGTGGGGAAGAAAGCCTTTTCTAAGGATTTATAATCACAGCCATGCCCTTTTCAGCACTCCGGACTTATTTTTCTGACTGGGAAATCCACGGCTAAAGCTGAAATGATTTAGGTAGCTAGATTCCTGGAGCACTGGAAGAAACAAAAACAAATTTTTACTGGAAAGATACGATCAAGGGTTCACATCATTCCCAAAGGTAAACTATAACTGAAATTAGCTCACAATCCAAAAAATATACCACCACAAGCAAAAGTCAGGAAAAAATTAATCGGCACTTCAAATTAGACTCCATGAAATTCAGATATTGAAATTCTTAGATAAAGCATGTAGTATGTGATATCTAATTCACTACTATATCTAAAAGAGGGGATCAAAAACACAAGCAAGGAACATGATGCTTTCAGAAAAGATCAGAAAATTTTGATATATAATGAAATAGGACTTCTTGAAATTATAAATCTAATTAGTGACATTAAAACTCATTGGCAGGTTAAACATCACATTAGATATTTGAGAGAGAATTAATTAGTCAGTTGAAAGACAAGAGTCATAAATTTATACAAAATGAGGCACAGAGAGACAAAGAGAGAAAATTATGAAAGAGAGGTTGAGTGATATGAAAGATAAAATGAGAAGACAATATAGAGAATGAGGGGAAGACTATATATAAAGAGATAAAAGCTGAGTTTTTATCTAAAATGAATTTTGAATACTTAGTGGCATAAAAGGAAATGAAATAAAATAATGGGAAATAAAATGAAAAGAAATCTCATGCCTAAATACACAGTATTCAAAGACAAAATAAAAAAAAAACTCAATAACAACCAGAATTAGGGAATGATTGGTGACATATAAATTGTAATTAAACTGAGAGCAGGTACTTCAACTGCAACAATGAACACAAAAATCCATAGGATAACATCTTCAAAATGCAACTATTGACTTTAAATCATATACCAGCTAACTTATTATTCAAGAATAGGTTAAAAAAAAGATATTTGCATCTAACCTAAAATTTTAGAATTTGAGGTTTTTATGGTTACTGATTATAAGATATCAGGTGAAAACTGTGGGGAAGAAAACTTCACCAAAATAAGTATTATCTTGAATCCAAGTGAATCTCTCTGTGTTTCCTATTAACTAAACATTGTTTTTTCTGATGATAAAATTGAAATGGTTTTAAAGAAACAAAATTGAATGATAGCAAAGCAGTAGAACTTCTTATCAGTTATTCTTATTAATCAGTAATGTCAAGATTCCATTTTGAACTTTGATTAGATTCTATGCCAACCATCATCATTTTGGGACACAGTGAAATATTCTAGTGAAAACTATATTCTGAAAGACATTTCTCTGGCCTTGAAGTAAGCAAAATAGTGAGACCTAACCAAAAAGTGGTGTACTCCTGACTCTAAATGATGTCCAAACTACTACTTTGCTGCTTTTACTAAAAATAGGTAATTTAATAAACTCATCAAATTGTTGAGCTTAACTGTTTTGGTCACCACTATTTGACTATTTTCTCTTTGACAAATAGACTGATAAGATTATACAGACTAGAAAAGATAGAAAAACTCATAAAACAAAATTGTCAAAGTTATCAAACTTAGTATATTTTGCCACAGTCAAATTAAGTTTCAATGCTATTTGTATTTACCACTGTCATTTTCATTTAGGTTTATTTGTGGTCTTACATACCAAAAATGCAGTAATAATATAGTTCTTGCTGTGTCTATTCCCCCATCAATGAACAGAAAGACATTCTTTCCTAGGAATTCTCTCTTTAGAGCAAAGCAAATTCCTAACATTGTATTATAGTTGAGGTCTGGAGACTTGAGTTATGTAAGAAAACAATTATAGATGGGCCAACATGGCACCATGATATTTCCATAACAAGGCACCTCACCAGCAATGATTTGAAAAAGTAGACCCATTAGAAAAATTTAATGGTAGCTAATTTTTCAATTATGTATCTGGAGGTACAACAAACACAAAGTAGAAAAAAAGTGATAAATATTCTTTTGCCCTAATTTCTAAGAAACAATAACTGGTGTGTTTATACTGACTGGTTTAGCACAGAAACAATTTAATGCTTAATATGTACAGACTCTTAGATTAAAGGATTGTGTTTCCTATGGGGAAGGGGGGGTATTGTATATGTTCTGGATTGTCTGCACATGTAATCTCAGCTCTGGTCAGCTGTGTAGTTTAACTTAATGTATTTGTGCATCATCGGAAGTTTTTCAGTAATTTATAGCTGTCATTAAAAAAAGACTTCGCTAGAAAAAAATCAGTTCCTATCTTTTTAAAAAATAGTTTATGCCTTCAAATTAATAATAATATACTGTATCGAATTTTAAGAACATACAATTTCTTAATATAATAAGATAAAATAATTTTAAAATTAGGAAAATTTTAGGTTGCTTTAACCATACAACATTAATTTTAGAGTGAATGAATGCATTTAAAATTTTTATATAGCTATAAAACTACCTAGAGATGGCAAAGACTTTCCCAGGAAATTTTTATACAGTAACATGTTGGTGAACTGATCTACATCTTTAAAAAAAAAAAGACATTTCATTCTTTTTGGCCGGTCATTTTACTTAGATTTTATCTAAGATAACCTTCCTGTTGGAGTAGTGGCATGACGAATTTAGTCTTAAGTTTTCATGACAGAGGATTGCCAATTTGATATAGCACTATACAGAACAAGGTCTTGTGAGATCACAATCTGTTTTTGAGAGATTTGTGGTATAAGAAAAATTTTAAAAGCTATTATGAATCTGTACCATGCTTAAGTATTAATAGCACAAGAAGAAAAGATGAAGAATTGTCAAAGACATTTTGAAGAAGAACAAGATGAGGCTCCTTGCTCTTCCTATATATCAACACTGATTATAAAGCTACAGTAATCAGGAAAGATTTTAATTTGAACAGGATAGAAATGGAACCAAATACATAGCCCCCAAATAGACCAATCAACTGATATATGATAGACCATATAGTAGTACAATCACTTATCCCATAGAGGAAAAAAAGGAAAAATAAACACAATTAATCCCTACCTCACACCACATAGAGAATCAATTTCAGGTGGTTTAAAATCTAAAATGTAAAAAATTAAAATTATAAGGATTATAGAATACAATATAGAAAAACATATTTATAACCTTGGGGGTAGTAAAGTTTTTCTTAAACTATATGCAAAACATATACCATAAAGGAAAATAATGATAAAGTTGATAATATTAAATTCAAGTTTCTTTTTACAAAAATACACCATACAAATAATAAAAATTAAAGATTAGAAATAACTGACAAAAGGTTAGAATCCAAGATACACACACACACACACACACACACACACACACACAAATAAAGAAAACCCAACTGAAAATGAATGAAATATGTAAATAAGCAATTCATATTGAAAATGTCATGGTAAATAAACCTAGTAAAAGGTGCTCAACCTCATAAGGAAGCAGAAAAATATGAATTTAAACCATAATAAAGTACCATTTCACACTCCTCAGAATGGATGACATAAAAATATCTGATAATACCAAACATTGCCACAGTGTGGAAAACCCTTGTAAATACTAATAGAAACTGTTTGAAACTAATAGAACTGTTTGAAAAACAATTTTATATTGAATATATTATACTTTGAAACCCAGAAATCCACTGCTAGGTGGTATATAAACTAGAAAAATTCTTATACACATACATAAAGAGTATAAATAAACATGTTCATAACAGCATTACTTATAATAGTAAACTGTCACTGGAATGTTAATATGATGAATTCCTGCAATCACTTATCATGCAACAGCAAAAATTAACAGAGTGACAAACAAGAAGGTGAATCGTTATCACAAACATAATGTTGATTTTTTTAAATCAAAGGCAAGTTGCAAAAGAATACATACTGTATAATAACACTTATGTAAGGGTTAACCATGCAAAGCAATACAAAAAATATTGTTAGCAGTAAAAGCACACAAAACCTATGAATGTAGAAATGTACAAATAAATACTGAATTTAGAAATGAGGTTACCTTAGGGAAGGGTAAACAGAAATAGAGGAATGGGAAAGGAGGCTTTAATAATATTCGTAATGTTTTCTTTCTTAAGATGCATGATGGGTGCATTAGTGTTCATTGTACCTAAAAAAATATTTAAATATGCAAATTAATGTCAAAAAATTTAAAAACTAATCATCCAAATAAATTAAAATCCACAATAAAGAAGCATGCTTTTTAGGTAGCACAGATAGTTAATCTGAGTGGTAAATTTCACAATAATGGTCATCTAACAAATTCATATGAAGAAAAGTCTTAATGACCTATTCCTACTTCCTAGTCAGAACTTCTCTGCTGTTTTTCCAAAGCTAATTACAACAAAGAAGCATTCTCTATCTTTATGGAACCCCACTGATACTGATTTTGTCCTACTAAGCTGTACTAGTTCTGAGCTTTTCAGATCTGTATCTCAGTATATCAAAATTTAATAATGTTTTCTGTTTCCCAAATTACTAATATCTAATTAAGCCAATCCTGTTAAGATACTAACAACTCATAAAGCTGAAAGTGTTATCCTCTCTGTAAGTTTTATTTTAATCAGGAATTGCCAAAGAGGGTATCTTTAAAGACAAGAGTGGCAATTCAGGCATCCAAAGAGAAATATTAGGAAGATGTTTGGCACCTTATCATTTAATATCATCATATGTCTTTTATTTTCAAATAAGGTTAGTCCTGCTTATATCCCAAGAACAGATTATCATTTCAAAGATTTAGTAGTATAAACCAAAGGAATCGATTAACAACTTACATGATTTTACAGCCTTGATGTCTACCCATTTATAGATGTAATCTGAACAGCTAATCTGTTTTAGACTATTAAGTATGAAATGCCTGATTTCCTTAAATACTAAGTTTCACAGTTGATATCTCTGACATTTCACTTTGACACTTCTTGTTTTATTTTTATTGTGAAGGTACATTCTCAGTCTTTCAAACATATGTTTTGTGTTGTGATTATCTTTCAAATTTTTGTGAAACCATGAATAAATAAAAAATTAGTGTTACTTTTGAATATGAGTTTTGTTGTAATATCAATGCAGCACAGACAGCTCAAAATATCAAAGAAGTGTTTGGGAAGGATGTGGCTAATGAACGTACAGTACATCTGCGGTTTTAGGAGTTCTGGTGATTTTAGTCTTAAAAATGAGCCACGTGGGCAACCTAGGACCAAGATGGATAACGATGAGCTGAAAGCTGTAGTGGAAGTGAATCCATCTCGACCTATGTGTGAATTAGCCACAAGGTTTGATACTACTATTCCAACAATATTGGACCACTTGAAACAAATTGTCCAGGTAAAGCAGCTGGATAGATAGGTTCTGCATGAATTAAAGGAGCATCAGAAGAGAAATCATCTCGAAGCTTGCCTTTCTTTGCTGTCACGACATAAAAGTGAACCATTTCTACGCCATATCATTAGTGTGATGAAAAATGGATTCTTTCTGAAATCACAAATGCTCAGCACAATGGTTGGATAAAGACCAAGTGCCAAAACCATAGTCCTAAACCAAATATTCATCAAAAAAAAGCTAATGGTGTCTGTTTGTAGGTCCAGCGCTGGTATTATCCACTATAGCTTCATGAAACCCAGCCAATTGATTACAGCAGATGTCTACTGCAACCAGTTGGATGAAATGAAGAGGATGCTTGTGATTAAGCAGCAAAAATTGGTTAACTGAAATAGGCCAATCCTCTTACAAGACAATGCGTGACCACATGTCGTACAAACAACGCCGCTCAAACTACAGAGGCTGGACTTGGAAACTCTCTGTCATCCACTGTATTCACCAAACCTTGCACCAACTGACTACCACTTTTTCTAGGCATTGGACCACTTCTTGCTAGGAAAAATGTTCAATTCTCAACAAGCTGTGGACATGCCTTTCAAGATTTCATGACCACTTTGCTCTCCAGGCTTCTTTGCTGCTGGCATAAACAAGCTACCGTTAAGATGGCAAAACTGTGTGGATAGTTTAGGCACATACTTTGATTGTACTGCTTCTTGTTTGAGATATAATAAACTACACTTCTGATTCAAAATCAGACATTTCATATTTAATGACCTAAACTGTCTTGATCAAATTTTTAAAATTGTGATTGTTTTTGGTGTTGGACCTTTGCTTACACAACAGCCTAAGGATATTTAACATTCATCTCTCTCTAATTTTCAGATAGTCATCTTCATTTCCAGAGGGTTGATGACAGAGTAACTTGGGGTTTAAAGACAGCATCTACATTTGCTTTCAATAGTTTCATAATTCTATGAAACCATTGAAATCTCTTCAATATGTCTCATTGTCTAAATAGTGAAGGTGGCCAAATTTTGTTGAAGATTCCTAAATCTTGGGAGAAAAAAATGGGCCATTGTATTCAAAGTCTATTATAAAGACTTTCTTTCTCTTTTCCTATTTTTTATGTTAAAATCATGTTTGTTAAAACCCACAGCCACTACATCATATCTGAGCATATTGAAAATCTCCTGTACATTTGGATCTTTATGACCCAAAATCAAGATTCTAGAACAAGATAAAGGAGAAAGGAGGACATGTAGTTTGAAATTTATTATAGCTGCACCATCAGTTTTTAATTTGGGTTCCAACAAGTACTCTTTTCCCTTTTGGAAACAAGTTTCTTTTCACTTAAGAAAATAGTTTCATTTAACGCACAGGAAGTGAATTCATTGGTAGGTATGCTACTTGTTTGTAAGGATCTGCAGTTACTCATAATTGGCTATGATTTTAAACAGAAGAATTTTTGTCAATGAGTTTGATATAAGACAAGGAATCCTAGAGTTAAAATAAGAAATTCTGGGTTCAAATTCAGGGAAACTAGGTACCTTCCTGAGATAAGCCTTTGTACCCATCCTATAAGTATGGATAAGGTTGTCCCCCCACATAGATTTAGGAAAAGACTAAATGAAAGAACACGTGTGAAAATACTGTGTAAATTGTATTCATGACAACTGGAAACCTATAAAGCATTGTTATAATTGTATAATTGTTGTGTCAGGTTTTTCTTTGATAGATTTTTAATCTGCACCTAAAATTTTTCACATCACTCCACCCAGCTGAGACATTGAGATGTGACAAAATGTTCACAAGGACAAAACTATAGGTGAAAAAATAGAGCTCGACAGAGGTCGATTGAAAAAATTCTTCTAACAATTTTTTTTTTCACTTCCTTGTCATTTTCAGAACACTTTCTCTTTGGTGTTTTGTAACACTTTAAAAAAAAATGATCTGGATTTTCAAAAGATACTTTCACTCCTTTTCCTTTCTACATGCAAATGAAAGTACTCATCCATATATGAAATACTGGGATGTTGTCCTTAAAAGTCAGCCCACCTTCTTGACCCAGATAAAGTGGGCAATAATCCTTCTCTTCAGTACTCTGCAAATTAGGTGTCAGTCTTTAAAGTCTCTTCCTAGACAATCCGTACGCAGCAGCCAGAAAAGATGATTTTGACCTTGAAGACTTTAGCATTCCAAATCTTGGAATACAATCAAGTGTGTTTTGTTTTTAGTAAACTCTGAGTTTACAATACATCCCCCAGAGTGGCATTCGAATGCTATGTACAGAGATTGGAGAACTAAAGGGAAGATTCTTTCTCTACTGTAATGAGAAAACAAAAAACCTATAGTTTATGTTTCACAAAAGAATGATTCCAAGATAAGAAATTCATTTTTAAAGAGGGAATTCATTAGATGTGTTTAGAGAATAAAAGTCTAAATATAGGAGTAGCTTCATCAGTATGTTTTTTAACATGTTGCTGCTTATGAGAGCTTAAGGAGAAGTGTGTGAGAAGAAAGTGTCTGTGTGTGCCTTTATGTGAGGGAGTATATGAGTGTACGTGTGGTGGGGAGTGTGTGTTCATGACAGGAGGAGGGGCGAGGAATAGATGAAGGGAAGTTGGGAAACCCCTTCTCTTTATGCGCATTCCCAGGGCAGCAACCTCGGCCCCCCGAGTGAGAAGAGGGGGACCTGAAAGCAGGCACAAGGGTTGCTGCCCTGACTGATGTGAACCTGGACCCCGCAAGCAGAGATTTTTCTCCTTGGCAGCCAACAACCTGCAGCAGGGAAGGCGGGCGGGGGAGGAAACCCCGAGGAGGCGCTCCCGGCCGCCTCTTTGCTGAGATAGCAGGAGCAGCAGCCTGCGGAGCCACGAGCGCAGCGTCACCAGGCTGGTGCGGGTGCAGGGGCGCGCAGGCCGGGAGCTGCTTCTGCCGCCCAGGCGGCCGCGCTGCAGGACGACGCGCCGAGCTGCCCGAGCGCCCTGGGCCGGTCTGCGAGCAGCAGGAGCCCGCGGCCGTGAGCTGCCCGGCGCAGTGCCTCGTGCCACCTGCCTTGCGCACCGCGGGCGGCAAGAAAAACCCAGAGAGCTCGGCTTGTCGTCCTGTTCTCCAAAAGCAGCCTGTGGTGACGGAGCCAGAAGGCTAGCATTTCCATTCTCCGCCGGACTGGGATTTTTCTTCTCATAATTTGGGAGAGCCCTAGTAGAGGTCAGCGGGGCAGGCGAGGATCTCATAAGGGGGCGGAGGACTGTGAGCATGGTCACCCCCTCCTATCATTGGAAAATCTCCTTGACATTTTTCACACTTTGAAGCAACTGCAGCTGGTGTCGTCGGAAAAGGGGGTGGGAAAAAAAGAGAGGGGGCGGGGAGAGCGGGGAGACACAGCCAAGAGCCATGAGCAGCGCCTCCTCGACTGCCAATCTTGGCACCTGTGCGCCGAGCTACTGCACCGAGGAAGACCCCACTCCGGGTGAACCCCAGGCTTGAAGCCACGGACATCCAGCCCCTGACAGCAGGTTCTCGTCGGCGGAACCTGCAGCCTCCCACTCGGGCCACCGCCACCGCCGCCGCCTGCATCCAAGAGAGCGCTTTGCCCCTCCGAACCGCCCTCTGCGCTCCGGCCCCTGGGGATCCTTGACCGGCAGAGGCGCGCCTGCGGGCAAGGGGTGTTAACGGAGTTAGGTGCACGATTCGCCTTTCCTGCTCATCTCTTCTCCGCCCAGGATTTATTGTCTGTGGAGCCTTCTGGGGGCGGGGAGGGAGCTGCGCCTCCGCCACCGCCGCCGCTGCTGCTGCTGCTGCTGCGGTCGCTAGCGCGGCGCGCAGGGCAGGCGGAGGCTGGGGAGTGGACGCGCTCGTGCCTCCCCCGCCGGCGCTTCGGGCTTCCCCTCGGCCGCTACCCGCGGGAACCTCTCCGGCCGTCCACCTGAAGGGCACCGACATCATGGTCTAACGTGGCACCTGCCTGGATTCCCCTCTTCCTCCTGTTCTTCCTACCTCCTAGTCCTGCCCTCCTCCTCCTCCGAGGACCCTCGCGCCCACTCCACTGCGGACCCCTGAACACTTTAAGGAATAACCCTTGGCAGCTGCACGGCTCACGGTCTCCAAAACCTCATGGGCAGTTTCTCCCGCCGGCGATGTGAGTAAGGCACTCTTGCTCGGGGCGAAAAGGGCTGCTGGGGGCCTCGCCGCCTGCGACCGTGGGCACGCGAGGTGTGGGACCCGAGCGGCCGGCCGGGGGAGGGGGCAGGAGGGTTGGAGGCTTCGGCGCTCGCTAGGAGCTGCTCTTGCAGTGGCCCGCGGAGGCGGCGATGTGGTAGGTTGCGGGGCATTTGGAAATGGGGTGCTAGTTGGGCGGGTGCTTGGGAGCACCGAGTGGCCTGGGCTGATGAGAGACCCTAAAGGGTTACATACTGCGAAAAGGAAAGGTAGAGAGCGAGCGTTGGACGCTGGAGCTGGGACCGTTGGTCCAGCTGAGATTAGGTTTAGTTCCTCTTGTTATCTGGGTATCTCCTGTCAGCTTTTTCCCGGAGGCGTCTTAGGGATGGAGCGCTTGTTTGATCGTGACACACACACACACACACACACACACACACACACACACACACACTTGTGGCAGGTCGCACTTGTCCTTTATCTTGGAAGGTGTTGCATTACCGTTTCGATGTCTATTTAAAAAAAAATTCAATAAAAAGATTTTTATGTCATTGGGGATTGAAGGGAAAGGGTGGGGTTTGGGGGGATGGAGGGGACGAAGGAGCATGAGAGACTGGAGGACGGAAAGAAGTGGGGGAGCGGTGGAGTGAAAGCTTCCCCCGGAGTCAGGGAGAAAGATGCCGCCCTCCTCCTAACCTACACAACTCCTGCCCACACATCTCCTTTGTGTGGCACGAGAAGCTGGTGAACCTGCACTATTCCCAGTCCAGCGCTGGGTCCCCTTTAGCATCTTGCGTCCTCCTCTCCGAGTCATTAAGGATGCAGGACGTGTTTCGGATCCTACGTGGAAAGAGGGAGGGAAGCACATTAGCATTGGGGTAATGATGGCACCTTGGCTTACAGACAATTAGATTGGCTACCAGAGGTCTCTAGTCTTACTGTGTGCAGAGTCAAGAACCGGGGCGAGGGAGGGAGGGGTGTACAGATTGCCTTTTAAAATAGTGTGACTTCATAATAACGGAGATGGTTGCAAAATTGCCTCATTACACTTCTCGGCCATCAGAGCCGAATAAAGGACCCGCCTCCGCCCTCTCCTCCCATTCCTCCCTCTCTTTCTCTTCTCCACCAAGTCGCAAAGCAAGCAGGTTGGGGGAGAGCGCGCAGCGCGAGGCGGAGAAGGGAAGGGGTCACTTTCACAACTCCCGGGAATTGGCTTCAAAAAGCAACCTTCTGAGTCTCCCACGTTCCTTTCGAAGTTCTCCTTCAAAAGAAATTACAAAAAGCGGAGGGGTGAGACTGGGAATCGGTGAGACACAAGGGTCCTCCGCTTGTTCTTTTCTATTACTTTTCCAATACACTTTCGACACATCGAATTTACCTGCAGTGGTTCCTGGGTCGGCAGGTAAATGTCTATATACCTGCATATATTGAAATGTTGCACTCCTGGCGGATGAAAAGCAATTTTATGTGAGCATATTTTAACCTGGGTAAATTTCGAAGCACAATAGAGATTTTATAGCGTGGGCGAGAAGAGTGCATTCCAGCGAAAGCAGAACACGTGATCCCTCCAACCGGAGAGATACAGTATTAGGAACTCGATTTTCTTTGTTCCAGCCTGAGCCTATGAGATGCTCAGCATCCCGGTTGCTTAAGTCCTCTTACAAAAGGAAAAAACAATAATAAAGTTGACCAGAGGAGGCAAGAATACAGGGAAAATAAGCACAGGTAGATGGATACCTGTGAAGGGTTTGAAATCTTCTCTTCTGCCATTTCTTTTTTACCGCCCACGCTCCACCCCGCCCTTGGCCCCAGCCAGCCCCCTATTTTAAAATGAGGCATTTCACCTGGGAGAGGAGGTGGAAAAGTTCTTCAGCCCCTGCACACGTGGGTTCTCCAGCTCCTCAGAACCTGCTGCCATTCGCAACAGATTATGCCACCTCCCCAGTCCAAGTGTCACGCCTCCATCCAGGAGTCGTTAAGCTAACTCTAAGGGAACCACCAGGAGACCTTTTTGCAAAAGACTTTAGAGCAGTCAAGTCCCTGCTTCTTGGAAACCGTTGATCACGCAGGGTAAAGAATGAGTAGGAATGATTTTATTTTTCCTTAAGGGTCTTAGGACTAAAGTATATGGGCGGGGTGGGGGGGGGAGTTAGTGATTGCGTTTGGACTCCTGCATTGTCTCAGGCCCGTGGAATGTCCTGGGGTCAGATTATTTATTAATGTAATGAAGATGGAGTTTATTCCCGACCCAACATTTAGAGTTATCTGACTTGGAGACTTCTTATTTCATTTTCACTTCAGATTTTATAAGCCATCTTAATGGGTTAAAGTTTTTAAAATATGAGCTATTTTTGTGCAATGCTGCATTGCATCATATTATACTTATATGTGGTGGTAAGGAAAGCAAAGTCAATTTCTATGACATATTATGAGGTGAGAGTTCTTTATATACTTTAAAAAAAAAATTGTCCAAGAAAAGATGTGTACTTACCATGGCAACCCTTACGTTCTACATCACTTGTCCCTGAACATATGCAGCTTCAGAATTAGAAACAACTTCCTAAAGAAACAAATCTGGTCCAATTACAGTAGCCATGTTTAATTCAGAATTTTAGGGCAGCTTTAGGTGGACATTAAAATTTTATTAACTGAAATCTTATTCCACTTTTAGCTTTTAATTTTCTAATTCTTTTATAAAATACAGAACACATGCTTAAAGTGTTTCATGTGTCTGTATTTTTGTTTGGTGTGGATTTTTTAAATTATGAAGATGTAAATTAATATTACACATTTTTTGTTTATGTAAGTCATTAACTATATTATCTATATGGTGTTAATTCCCAGGGGTATTTCTTAGATCTCTCTTACCTCAGTACATGATGCATGGCAATATTTGGTATAAAAATCTGGTCTTGTTAATCATGACTCAAAACGTCCACTTTTTAGAACAGCTGAAAACTAGATGTTAGATTTTAATGAATATGTCAAAATTACACCCATTGAGAATATAATTTTATTTTCTGAATGACTGTGGCCTCAATATAAGAATGGATAACACATTCCATGATATTTGAACTTCATTCTGTATCTAAATTAACAGAGTACACAAACAGTAACCAACTATTGATAAATTATCATCTGAATTATTTCTGGATTTTTATTACATTTTCTTTCTTCACATCAATTATTTCAAATTTTTTTGGAAAATTCTTTTTTCAAACATATATGCTATTTATTGAGCACAACACTTATAATAGCCACATCATTAATAAAAGACATTTGGAGTATTTTCTTGTCTCCAATAACAATAACTGCTTTGCAGAGTATCATCCACATTTTTTTGTAGAGTCACATGAATTTGTAAGATGACTTTGGGGAACTGTTAATCCAGATCCGTGACACAGAACAGGATTTAGTTTATGACAAGCCAACTAACCTTTGAATATTTCCTACCTCCAAGAAAATATACCTTTGGAGAGATTTGAGAATCTTCTGAGAACCCTGAAGTTCTCACCTTGAATCTGTTTAATCTATGGGCCACATCAGTCTTTGATAGAGTTTTCAGTGTTTCCACATTAAAAATGGAATTTTAATATTAAAATAGCAATTTAAACCTGTAGTGTAGCAATTATATTCTATTTTCAGGAAGCACAAAATCAGAAAGGAAACTCATAGATAGGTTTCACATGTGCCTTAAAATACTAAATTGTGAATTTTCAATGAAAACTCAAAATTAAAAGTGGCATTATAAATCAACAATGTTTGGAACATGGTGGCCACAAATCAATATTATTTTTTATTTATGAAGCTTTAAACCATGTTCTGTGAATAATATTTGGATCACTAGAAATATGGATGTTTTTATAGAAATAACTATAGGAAGTTACCCTGAGATAATGAAAGAAGAGTTAGAAAACCTTTGGTACTTCCAGAAATAAAAATAATCTCAGGTAATATAAATTAGTCTTTTTTAATGACATAAAAGGGGTAGTAATAATTGCCAATTTGGAAGTGTGGTTCATATCAAATAAGACAAAATGGTACATGAAATGTGATTTGGACATTTTAGAAGAGTGCAGCAAAAACAGATTTTGGTACAAATCTGTTTTTCTATAGTAATATCTGTATGTGTGTGTATGTGTGTATATGGTTGTGTAGAGTGATGGCGTAGTATATTTTTAAAACATGCCATTTAAATAGATCGAATATATCTATTTTGTGTCTCAGAATTAAGGAATATGTTCAGCAATCCATGAGCATCACTTGTCATCTTGTTTCCCCTATCATAGTGCCTGAACTGTAATCCTAAATATAATAACAGCTACCAGTTCCTAAACACCTGCTATGAATCAGGTGCTTTACTTCAAAATAATTCTGTAAGGAGCATTATTCTTACCGTTTTAAAGATTAGAAAATTGAGGTTCAAAGACAGCAAGTGACATGTCTGTGTCACATAGTTGGAAAGTGATGGGCCAAAAGTTAAACCCAGATTTTTTCCTGTGCCTTTTTCCCCATATAGTGTTCTCCATGGCATAAATTGAAGTTTGTTAGTTTCAGCTGAAAATCTGTAGATCACAGAACTTTTTTCTGATGTGCAAAGAAAAGTTAAGATTTTGAGCTTGATTTTTTCCAAGTGATCTACATATTTTACAATAATATACTGTATTACTTTTGCAACCATTTAATATTGATATGGAAGATATTATTGCATAATTAATTAGTGACAGGAACATTTAATAACCTATTAGAAGCTGTCATATAAAAGTACATAACAGAAGTGTTCAATAATGGAAGTTTTGAGTCAATAGCTGTCATGTCTTTTCTGAAACTATGACTTACTTGATAAATAAATCTCTGAAGAGGTATCACATATGGTAATTAAATTATTGATCTTAATAGAAATACTATCATTTGTCATTTAAAGACACATGGAAAAATTGTTAAATAAATTTAATAACCCAAAAGATTTTCTGTGTACACTCATTTTCATTTCATTATTCAGTGCTTAAAATCTGTATGCAAAATATTATTTTACTTTATTACACATGAAAGAAATAGTAGTTACCAGGGATAAAATATTGAAATTTATACTAGCATTGACATGATCTGTTTAAATATTTTAACAATAGAGTAGTTGTGTACATAGTTTAAAGAATTAATTTATTGGGTTCTTAAAGATGTGGTTTCTTCAGTTGTGCCAGGGCATTTTAGCTCTACATGAAGTTTAGTAAAGTTGAAAGCAAATTTAACACCAAGGGAGAGTTACACTATGCCTGAGGTAGTATCATAACAAATATGTTAAGTTAAAAACAAGGGAACTGTAGAACACATGTGTAAGAGTGTGTGTGTGTGTGTGTGTGTGTGGTCAGATGAGGGAGATAATTAAATTTTGTGGTATTCAAGAGGTAAAGTAGTATGAGAACGACTAAGAAGTTATTGGTTCTAATTATTAAAAAAGGTAGCTGACCTGAAAAAAACAAACATGCTGATAGCATAAATACTGTCACTATCATTATGAGACTTTCATAGGTAAAAAGAGAAGATGGTACTGTGAAAAGCATAAAAACAGAGCTAACAGTAGACAATATGGTACAAATAGTTGGAAAAGAGCTGTTAGACTTAATTTACTAAGAAAAAAATACAGGATTTTTATGCTATTATGTTGAAAAAGATAAGGATACTTTCACATGGTGGCAAAATATTTCATTGATGCCTGGCTGCATTATCGAGTTTTTGACAATGGAAGGAAAAGCAAGAAATGAACCTTATTGATACAGTGCCCAAGTATTATGAAGACATGTGTTGCACCTAAAAGGTGAGTAATGGACATAAAGCTAAAATATGCCAGCAGAATTTAAAGGATTGTTGTGACACAGATGGTGTAAAAATTGCAAATAACTAGAATTCTTGAGTAGTAACTGCTTAAGTGTTCTGCATCAAGTGCATTCATCATCGTAGTTCTTACCACCAGTAGGCACCTTATGGAGTTATGCAGGATGGAGACATACCTTGGACCACATATTTTGAGCACTCATATCACATTGAATATTTATTGTCCAGTGTTATTGTGAGTCAGTGTAATTCAAGACATGAAAAAATTTTCTTCCCTATTTCAAGTGTGATTAATTTATTAAGACAATTATAAAAGCTATTGTAATTAAATCAAATACCTAGTTAAACTTGGAGTGAGTGTTAAGTATTAGTGATATCCTTAGGGTAATACTGTATTGTTGAACATTGGGCATACCGCACACATACACATGCAGCTATAATTGTTCTATTTCACAACACACACACAGACACGTAGCAGGAATCTTACTGTTTTCTGAGTTTATAATACTTCAGAGCCAGAAAGGACTTTAGAGGATCTCATTTTATAAAAAAGGAAACCGAGGCCCTCTAAGTTTGCTTTCTTGCTCAAGGTGACCTAGCTGTTAATGGCAGAAACAGCAATAGAACCGGATCTATGGGCTCCCAATCTCTGCCAGTAACACCACACCCTTGGAACTACTGGAGTCTTTTATACCTGAGCAAAGTGAAAGAGGAAAAGGAAACTTAATCCAATAGATCCAATTAATGTAGCCAGCCAATATGATGACACCATCCAAAGACATTTCTGTTTCATTTAATTTTGGCCTGAATTTTGCCCTGAGTTTTTATTTGACTCACATGTTCTGGACAATTGCCTTAGCTTTCCACTTTGATTTGACTGTCTGGACAGACTCTACTGCTATAAATTTAACATCTATTAAGTATTCTATTTTTAAAAAGATATCTTTATTTAAGAAATATGGAATTAATTTCCATTAATCCTGAAGCATTCTAAATGTGGATACTACATTGTTTTTTAAAAATATTAAATTTAAAATGTTCTTTTAAATTATTGACTTTTTAGGATAATGCTAGATAAATAAATATTGGATGATGAAGAAATGTTCAATTCATTTTCAATAAATGAATTTTCTTCTAAATTTGCTAATTTGGTTAAGGGTCAAGCAATGAGTTTTCTTACCAAAATACAAGAATTATTTAAAATGATATTAGGCCTTACTATAAAATGTTGCCTTAAATATTGATTAGGAAAGTATTCTAATTGGGAAAATAACATATGGTACAGTTGGAATTTGTAAAACAAACTGAGTTCTGTGAATTTTTTGCATTACTAAGTTACATTTTGTTGTCGTCGTTGTTGTCGTTTTGAGACAGTCGCACTTTGTTGCCCAGACTAGAATGCCCTGGCATCAGCCTAGCTCACAGCAACCTCAAACTCCTGGGCTCAAGCGACCCTCCTGCCTCAGTCTCTTTAGTAGCTGGGCCTACAGGCATGCACCACCATGCCCAGCTAATTTTTTTTTATTTTCTATTCTTAGTAGAGACTTGTTCTTGCTCAGGCTGGTCTCAAACTCTTGAGCTCAAGCAATCCTCCAGCCTTGGCCTCCCAGAGTGCTAGGATTACAGGCATGAGCTAGTGCACCCAGCCACTAAGTTACATTTTGAAGGGTCTTTTCAAATAAGCTCCCTCTTCTAAATATCTTTTTACATATACGTTATGACTTAGTTCTTCTGTCACAGGACAAATTTGAAATTAATGATTCTCATTTATGTTTCTTTAGTGCTAAAATTCTCAGTCCACATTATCTACAAGCTTTGTTTACTGGGAAACTTAGGGCAAGATGTTTTTTAACTCACTGACAAAACATATTAGCAACAATTATAAAACATTTTTGAAATTATGTAGATCTCTTAAAATATGTGTTATAAACAAATATAGAAATATTTATAATAAAAAGTTTTGATTAAACAGATATACTTACACAGTCCCATCTAATAACCCTCTTAAAAAGACAAAATAAAACTAATTAGTACAGGTATAATGTTTAAAATTGAAGAAACACCATCATGAGTAAATTAGTGCATTACATATCAGCAAATTAGCTATGCTTTCATTTGTAGAATGGTTCTTATTCATGCCAGCTTTCACTGTACTCTTCTGAGACTTGTGGGTGTGATAGAACGGAACATATTTCTGCATCTGTGAATGTAATCCCACACACCATTTTATATGATAATATCTGAGTGTCCTAAGACTAAGTGTTAACAGTAAGACAAGATGTCAGCCTCTGCCAGTCCAGGGTTTGAATTTTCCCCATAATAATACCTGTTTTATCTTTTGTAGTATCTAATTTTATACAATGAGATGTTATTTAAACATGTAATATAAGGAGAGAGGGTGTTTGATGTCTGTGTGCTTGCTTGCTTTTTCTGTCTTGTCATATCTAAGATTTGCTTCCTGCAGACAAAAAGTAAGCCACCAAAAGTTAAACACAGTAGACACCAAAGTGGGATATAAACGAAGGGGCCTGGGTACAAAGACGATGTGCTTTTTTTGTACTGCGGTACAGGACAAAACTACTAGAACTGCTATGCATGTTTATTTTTCATATAAAAATCATATAGTAAACAAGCTTTATTAAGAGTTAATATGTGGATTAACAGAATCACATTCTATATTGAAATGGGGTACATGCTCATTTATGAAAATATAGTGTATTGGAAAAACTAGGAACACTGCAGTAATTAAGAAAGCATTTACCTTAAAGTAAAATGTGCTGGTGAGTAAAAACATTAGAACAAGATTGGTACAAACAGTGTTTAAGTTCTGCCTTTCTTAAGTATAAATGTATGTATGTCAACCTCTCAGCAGCAGGAACTCTTTATTTATACATCCTACCCTAAATATACTCCCTGACCCAGACCAAGGGCACTTGTCTTGTCTTCTGTAGCAACTGGCAAAGCATATATCTTCTCTACCATTTGTTAATCAGTGTAAATTCTTCTCTGAAGACATGGTGTCATGGTGATTGCTAACAAATAATATGCTAGTCTCTCTGCAATCAGTCTTAGGGATGCAGTAGTCACTCTTTTTGTCCCTACATGTGACCAAGACAGCCCCAAACCTCAAGGTTATGTCTCTTCTTTGAATATGTAAAGTTCTCCATAATTTGTAGAAAGGGATATGTTCTTAATCTCCTTCCCCTTTTTCCTGGCAGAATGTTTTTGTATGATCATGTGTGAAAAATAGAAATGCAGAAAAAGAGAAAGTTGTATTTGGATTCTGGGAATATGGATGAATACTTTCTTGTTTTAAATGTCACTTAATGGTATTAATATTATTGTTTAACAGTGGATGAAATGGCATATTTTTAGTATAGAAAATAGAAATTTTATTGAGGGTCAGAGGTTATAGTCTGATGAACCTACATTACGAAAAGTAATATAATAGCTTCTAGTATTTCCATTAAAAAGGAAGGCAGCAAAAAGCCTTGGGATGCTACATGAGTTTTGCACTCTCCCCTTCTGAATGTGAGTCAGTGAGAAATTTACCCTTAAACTGAGTAAAGATCACTGTTAAGATGGTACATTCTTTTTAGAGTGCTTAGTCGAATTAAAATATATTGAATGTGCGTACAGTTTAATGAAACTCAGAACCTCTTGATTATATTCTCTACATATCTCTTTTTAAAAAACGATCAAAACTGTGAATTGTATGATTTGTGTGATCACCCAAAGTTCACTTTAAATTGGTCTTCTTAGAATGCTTCAATATATTGGCCATTCATTCCTAGAATTATTGTTTAAATAATTGTTTGTTTAAATGACTGTCTCCAAAACCAGCACATATATAGGGACTTATCTGATTTTTTTATCCCCAGCAATCTTGCTCAGAGCCTAGTGTAGAAAAAATATGCATGTTGTGTGAATGAATGATTGAAAGAATGAATGGTTTCACCTATACTTCTGAATCCCTCTGACTCTTATAGTCATTAGTGCAGTTCTCATTTTCTTCTTCTCTCCCCTTTTGAAGAATATTATAGGACTGTAGTTCCCAGCCCCTACATGAAGTTAGGCACAGCCATGCGACTTGCTTTGGTCAATGCAGTAGGAGCAAAGAGTGAGGAGTGCCTCTTCTGAGTAGAAGTGTTTATGACCCAGTGCACTATTTGCTCTTTCCCTGATGTAGCAATCGAGGAAGCATATGTCATGATGGAGCCTCCATCAGCCTGGTACCTGAACAACTACACTAAATGTAGCCCTCCCTACACACATGCATTTGACATGTAATATGAGCAAGAAATATAGTACTCTAAGAAATATAGATTTGGGGAGTCATTTTGTACTAGAGAATAACCTAGTCTTCCCTCCCTCTTAAATTTATTGAATTTGAGAGACAAATTGAAATTCTAGTGACAGTAGACTACTGAAGTCCAATTCATGGTATCACAACTTCAGAAATGCTATATGAGCATGCCTCTAATTTAGATCCTAATATAAAAATATATATTTTATGACTGATTAAAGTTGTAATTTTTAACAAACCTATTATTTAAAACATAATATTTTATAGATAAAAAGATCAATCCATTTGGAAAATTTTTATAGGTTTTAACCCCTTTTACTTTCTCAGTTTGTAATTTTGTGCACAAGCATATTTTGATACACCAGAAGTCTCCGAACTATGCTACTGTTCTTGCACAATTCAGTAATAGCTCCTCTGATTTTTAAACAAATCGAAGAAACCAGGGTTATATATATTTTCTCATCCTATATGTTGTTGGGACAATCTTTATAATAAAAAAAATCTACCATATCTCTAGGAATCTCCAACTTTTTCTCTGTTGAATAAATTTTACTCAAGTTCTTCCATGCATTCATTCATTCTAAAAATTTATTGTGTTACTACTTTGTGCATGACTTGTGCTAGGCATGGCTGAGTACAAATGTGGCCCCTGATTCTATGGGGATTACAGTCTAATGCAATAGACCTTAAACAAATAATCATTCTAGGGATATATAATTAAAATCTATGATAAAAGCTGAGAAGGAGAAAACCAGGCTACTGAGAGTAAATATGATAAGGATCTGAGGAGGAGAAGTAGCTTCTCTGATGAACTTCTATTTAAATAAGACCCCCAAGATGACAGGAGTTAGCCAGGCAATGAAGGGGGCAGAAGAATTCCAGGCAGGGCAAATGGCAAATGCAAAAACCCTAAATCAGGTGTATGGAAGGGCAATGTGATTGGAAAGAGGTTAGTGTGGCTGGATATCAAGAGCAGGGGGAGATTGGCACAATATGAATCAGATATGAGCCAGACATCTATTGACATATTGACCAGGTTAAGAATTTAAGATATTTATCTTACATTCTATGCAAAGTCATTAAGCATTTTTTTAAAATATTCAATTGACTTTTTATTTTTTATTTATTTTTTTAAGATAGGGTCTCATTCTGTTGTCCCAGCTAGAGTGCTGTGGTGTCATCATAGTTCACCGCAACCTCAAATTCCTGGGCTCAAGCAATCCTCCTGCCTCAGCCTCCTAAGCAGCTGAGACTACAGGCATATGCCACCATGACTGGCTGATTTTTCTATCTTTTGTAGAAATGGGGTCTCACTCTTGCTCAGGCTGGTCTCAAACTCCTGAGCTTAAGCAATCCTCCAGCCTGGGCCTCCCAGAGTGCTAGGATTACAGGCGTGAGCCACTGCACTGGGCCTCATTAAGCATTTTTAAACAGAAGATTGGTGTGAACTAATTGACATTTTTAAATGATCATTTGGCCTGCTATGTTTACAATGAATAGAAGAAGGCAAGAGATTCTTAAATTAGGAAATTAGGAGACGTTTACATTAGGCTAAGCTAGGCAAGAGATTAGGTTATATTGGGCTAGAATTTCGATAGTAGAAATTGAAGAGGTAGATGGAACTTAAATACATTTTATAGAATCTATTGGATTGATTTTGTAGAATCAAATTGAATTGATAGTGGGAAAAGGCTAGTGAGAGGAAGTGTTGTATTAAGGATTATTCCAAGATACCTGGCACGAGAAACTGGATATATAGCGGTATCTGTTTAGTAGAGAATCCAGAGAAAGAACTAGTCTATTTAAGTATTAGAACACTGACACTAATTTAAAGGAAACCGAATAACTGGCTGACATATTGAAAAAAACATGAATCAGAGTATTGATTTATGAAAATAAACACTTATCTTTATATAAAATTATTGAATACTTTTGTGGGGAAAATAATTAAAGCCTCTTTTTAAGAAAACAAAAGTGTTCAAATAAATAAAAATTAGGTATGCATTAGAGTGACTCACTTTATATTGCTATCTTCGTTTATTTTAATTATTCTTTGGCATGCAAAGAAAAAATAACTTCATACTCATACTTTGTGAATACTACTTTCTCCCACCTCTTCCCAGTTTGGAAAGAACAGATTACTCCGGGTCTTTTTATACTTCATTTCCTAAGATGATAAGAAGGCTTTAAAAAAATTGGTAAAGTTTGTTTTAAGCAACCCGCTTCAAACACTTCCTAGCCTCCTGCAGCACTGTAGCCACCAAGGGATTCATACTGTGGAATTCCCTGGGCAAAACTACACCTATTTGCAATTTGCCCCATATGTGGTCTCTTTCCTAGAGTTCTCCCTTTTTAAAATTTTTTACAGCTGAGTTTTGTCAATTAAGACACTCTGTAAATTGCTTCCCAGAGAGTACATACATAAATAAAAGGATAATTTTTTTATTCATGGATACATTATTTAGCGATATATTCAGTTGCGAGTTTAAAAAGTGCCTACAATTTAGTGGCTTACCTGAATAAGATGGTTATTTTACCCCTTCTTCCACTTAGCTCTTGCAGTGGTGATGCAATCCCAAAACATCTCAGTGGCTTACACAACAAACATTCATTTCTCACTTACAGACCTGTGGGACAGCAGCAACTCTACTCAGCTTGGTCCACCCAGTCTTTACTCCAGGATCCAGGCCAAAGGAGCAGCCCTTCTTTGGGATGTGTTGTTCTCCTGGAAGAGAGCTGGAGCAAGAAGCCAAACTGACCATCTAAAGTTCAGTGAGAGCTTCTGCTCACATGCAGAGTGTTTTGCGTCCATTCACTTTCCATTGACCAAAGCAAGTCACATAACCAAGCCTAGCATGGCAAGGAAACAAATAGTTAAACATCCACACTTGTATAAAGGCTCAGTGATGCCTTTAGGAACTCTGACTCTTTCCAAATCTTTATCTGCTTCTAGGGTAGTGGTTTAGCATTTATACTTTGAAAGATATTTTTTTCCATCTTAACATAACTGCCTCTAAGTGGACTGGCACCAAAGCAATAGCCACAGTGGATACTAACTGTTGAGTTCCCCGAGTCTCTTTCTTGGGCTTTTGTATCCTGGCCAGCATGCAGATCTGTTTAATGCAGTTGTACTTATGAATAGATTTTGATTTTTTTATTTTTTGATTAAGTTGAAATGTATTTTATAAATTTATCAAGTAAATTACCTTTGCTATGCCCTATTTCCCTAGGTTATGGGGCTTTTGGAAAAAATAACATTCATCTTGAAATTTAGATTAGTAGCAATTTAGTTTTAGCTTGGGGAAACAGAATTTCTTATCTTTCAAGCATTGAAGCTTAATTATGAAATAAAATTTTATTTTTTCTATTAAAATCTGGAGGATGTGTGGCGCGTTTTAGATTTTAGGAATGGAAGTACTTTGGAACTCTTAAGATAACTGTCAATTCATAGAGCCCGAAATTCCGTTTAATGTTCAAAACCTTACATATTTTATTTTCGTTCAGATCTACGGAATCTAAAACTTTGGGTTATCACAATTACTTATTGAATGAACCATACTTTCACAAATAAATTTTTTGCTTTGTTAATAAACGGAATCATTAAAATTGGGAGCATTTCTAATTAATTAAATTCTTCAGAAGTAAATAGATTAGATCATTCGTGTTTCTACTTCCATAGGTGTTCTTTTGAAACAGTTGGACTCCTACTTTGAAGGGTAACACAATCACCATTAAACCAGTGGTTTTCAAACATTTTTTTAAATTATGGAATGCTTTTATCAAATGAAATGTTACGAAGAACTCCAATACATAAAATGGAAACAAGTAAGACTGCTGTGTTTAAAATGACTATGTTTCATGTTCAAGAATTGTCATGCCAATGTATAATTATTTTATAATTTCTCACTTCCTTTTAAACAGAAAAATAGCTTGCCCCCAGTTGGGGAAATTATATAAAAATATAGGCATTAGTTGTTATTTTCAGCTACAGATGACCAACAAACTTGGGGTTGAGCAAAGTCATTTGAATTGTTTTGTGAGTACAAACAGTGTTGTATTGCATTCACTCTCAATTTTTTTTTCTTTGATTGACAAAGGCTGATATTATCCACACAAAGACTCTCAGAAGGGTTCATTTTATCACACCAATTATCAGTATGTATGACAGCCCTCTCTAAGACAGAAAAGTATTTGGGACTGCCAGTTCTGCTTCTTAATGAATATCTTCTGTGCCCGCCTAAATAGGCAAAATGGCAGAGAAAACACAACTCCAGGGCAATCTAAGGCAGATGAAAAGACTCATTTTGATGAATATGGCTCATTAGGATGACTTTGGGTTTTGTACTTGTCAGGGCTTGGAATCCTTTACTTCTCTCATCCTAAATATCTTGTTGAGATTGGCAACATTTTTTGCGAATGTGGACTCCGGGGTGATCAGCAAAGAAACAGTTTCAGAGGCAAGGTGGACAGAATGATTATTTCCTCAGAATTTTATTTCTCTGTTAACCTATAAGACAGAAATATTTGGGGTTATTTTAGGGGCCTTCTATTTTGGAAGATGTGCATTTTTATTACTCCGTGTTGCCTAACCTATATTGTACTTTTGCTATCTGCTACTTTGGCCTTGAAGTTTTTATTTTAACAAATATCTGTCAAAATTATATTTTGCTGGCATCTGTTTTAGTGGCATACACAGTTGAATTGCAGTAAGATCAAAGATAGTAATATGAGTTTAAGTTTTTTTCTCTTACTTTCTAGCTAAGTGACCTTAGGAAAGTTATTTTAACTCTATACATCATAATTTACTCATCCTTGAAGTGAACATAATACCCATCTCACATAAATGTTGAGATGATTAAATAATTTACTTAAGAAAAACAATCTAGTACACTATTACCTTAATGATACTTTAGATATGCAAAATGAATCACCTTACCTCCCTCTCCAATTAAAACAATTTATTGATTTACTATTTCTTTTTGGATAAAAACAAAAATTCATAATTTTTACTACAAAGACCCCAGTCCACCTATTATCTACACTCCAGCTTCATTTCCTACAGGTCCAGATATGTTGTTCTTTCAGCCTTGAAAAGCCCTTGTTTCCTACAACCTCAGGTTTTTTACATACGTTGTTCATGTTAACTGTTCTTTTTACCTTGTTAATTCCCATGTTATTTTCCTATTTCAACTGAGTGATCACTTCCTGGGAGAAGCCGCTGCTATTATCTTCTCTTTTGATACCATACATATAGCAGAATTCTATACACTGTTCCATACATGTTCATTGAGTGTAAACTGCTATACTGATCCACAGTTGTATCTTTCTGATTTTTTGAAAT
>RJWJ010012817.1:0-41182 GCA_004363605.1 Indri indri
AAAAAAAAAAAAAAAAAAAAAAAAAAAAAAAAAAAAGGGCGGTATGGGGATGCTGGGAGAGAAAGACTGGGATCCCAAAGAGAGAAGAGAGCCTAGTGTTTCTGTTGCTCAGAGAGGCCATGCAGAGACTGGGGCCCAGGGCGAAGGGACCCAGGAAAGGGTAGGGCTAGCAGCCAGGGGTGAGCTGTGAGCCAGGACACCTGGGTCGAGCAGGAAAGACGCCAGGGCAGGGAGACACCCTGCTCCCTCTGGGACATTCAAGTGCACCTGTTGCCACAGACCGTATCAGGAATGAGGGTGGGATGAGGAGATTTATTGTCTCCACAACCACTGGCCCAGCCTGTTCCTGCTGTCCCCCGCCCCACTAACAGGATAAAGGGCCGGCTGTCTGGGGCCGAGGGAGATGCAGAGCTGAGCAGGATGCAGGGCCGTGTGGCAGGGAGCTGGGCCTCCCGGGGCCTGCTGCTGCTCTGTCTTCTTCTCCCAGGTGCGGAGGTCCCCGACCTTGGGCAGGAGGAGACTGGGGGCCCCTGGGGAACTGAAAATAAAGGAAGGGGTGAAGGCAGGAGGGTACACTTTGAGTTCTCTCAGGGAGTCAGGGAAGGCAGGGCGTGGGGAACCTGTGGCCTTGGGGCCACATGTGGCCTTCTGGATCCTTGAGTATGGCCTTTTGATCGAATCCAAATTTTACAGAACAAATGCTTTATCTTCTCTTTCCTTCAGGCCTCTTCGCCCGGAGCATCAATGTAGTGGAGGAGAAAGTTCCCCACAACTTGGGCTCCAAGTTGCCTCTGCTTGGACAGCCTTCCTTGATGGGCCCCTCCACCTCTGAACACCCTCAGCCCGCGCCAGCCTCAAGGTCCAGTGATTTAGCACGGGCTCCCCTGAAGCTTGATGCTCCTCTGTTAGGCAGCTCCCAACCTGCGTGGCATCCTGGGGTGCAGAAGTGGCCTCCACTTGGGCGGCTGCCCGCCATGGATTCCTGGCACTCCGAGGATCCCTGGCAGGTGGTGGCTGCTGCGGCTGAGGACGGTCCGGGCGAAGCGCTGCCGGAAGGCCGGTCTTACCTCTCCAGTGCACTTGCCCTCCCTCTGGGCAGCGGCCGGTTGCCTGAGGAGTTCCCTGCACGCGCCACAGGCCCCTCATCCGAGGCTGCGTTCCTCCTGCAGGACTCGGAGTCTAGACAGCCGCCCCGTTCTAACCCGCTAGGAGCCCAGGGAGAAATCCTCCCCCAACGCCCACCCTGGTCTCTCATCCACAGGGTTCCGTCTGGTCACCCCTGGGGGACCCTGAGTCCCAGTGTGTCCTGGGGAGGTGGAGGTCCTGGCACTGGATGGGGAACAAGGCCCATGCCACGCCCTGCGGGAATGTGGGGTACCAACACTCCGTTCCCTGGTACCGGCTGGGAGAGTATTAATCGCTATCCGGGTGCTAGCTGGGGAAATGGTCATCGCTATCCCGGTGCTAGCTGGGGGAACGTTCATCTATACCCAGGTGTCAATAATCAGCTTCCCCCCAGAATGCTCCGCCCTCCTGGCTCTTCTTGGAATGTCCCAGCGGGTTTCCCCAGTTCCCCAAGCCCTGGGCTGCAGTGGGGTTAGAGCAGAACAGAAGGGGTGCCGCTCCCAGGACCGGATGAGCTCAGTCGAGGCCCAGTCAGCGTTTCCAGCGTTCTCCCCACCTCTCGCCCCTGCCCTGCGACACCAGGCTAATCTCCAATAAAAACCAGCAGTTACTGAATTTGCTGCTCTTGGCGTCTTTCTTTCTGGGCATAAATAGAAGGGAGTTTTGTCGGTTCCCATTTTCTAGCCACCTCCACGTGCCTCCAGGGGCCCCTGCAGATTCTCTCTTGTTGTCCCCATCCCTTGCAAAAGATCAAAGCCCAGGCGTTTGAGGTGGAGTCTCATAGTCTCACCCTGGCCAGACAGGAGAGCTGGTTCCAGAATTGTCCTGGAATCTAAAGGGGAAGGAGGGGCGGCAGGACTAAGGGGGATGGCACCTGCGGCCAGTGGGGAGAATGAGGTCCCAGGAGGTGGCACAGAGCAGGTGGGATAAATACTCTGCAATTCACAGAAACACAGAGAGTGGTCACATTTTCTACGCTTCGCTTATCTTTTCTTCCCCAGAAAGTCACGCTTCTTAGAAGTGGCGAATGCTTCGATCTCCTCCCTTGCAAGCATCACTGAGCACATTGTGCTCCAGAGAACCAAAGCCTTGGAACCCTTGCTGAATAAATAGCAGCCTTGATACAGGAAAGGAGAGAAAAGGGAGAACGAAAAGGGAGAGAATAACTTTGGAGCCAACAATCCCACCTGCAGCAGCATTTGATGTTTTTATTCTCCAGCCATGACACAGCCTCTCCCTTTGGTTACACTGTTGTCTCTCCTGCCCTCCCTCTGGTTTTCCCAGGGCTCGGCGTCCTCTACAAGAGTTGGAGCGAGGGCGGTGAAGGGTCAGGCTATGAAAGCGCAGACACAATTGGCAGGAATGGGGTGGAGGTTGTTTGGCTCCGGATTCTCTCTTCCCTGCGCCGTGTACCGCCTGCAGTGGGCCAGGTGTTTGCACCCTCCTCCCATCCTGGGGATCAGCCAGGTCCCTGGGAATTGGGCAGCTTGTGGGAGAGGAGGCGGGAGGAGGAGAAACACCTGGACCGAGGGCTGGCGAGCTGCCTGCCTGCTTGAGCAGGACGCGAGTGTTCTCAGAGGAGAGTCTCTGTCCTGGCATCTGCACGTGGCTCCAACCTGAACTGAGAATCCCTTCTGGGGACACCTTCCCAGGAGCCCAGCCTCCCCGTCGCCAGCCACACTCCCCTCTCCATCACCTCAACCTCCTCACCAATTCTTTCCCCTCCTCGGACTCCCTTGGTCCCTCCCCGTCCTAGGCTGGGGGGTGAGTGTCTGTTTTCAGTGCCCACCTCTTCCGCAAGCCGAAGCTCATTCTCCCAGGCTTGGGCTCTCCTTTCTCTCTGTCACCTTTCTGCTTGTCCCCTCTCTATTCACTACTATTTGCACTTTTAACCTCTGTGTCAGCAGCCCCTGTGCTGCTCCCCAGGCTCAGAATGTAAGCACCGTGAGGACAGGGGCTTTGTCTCTTTCGTCCACTGCTGCACCCAGCACCAGGAGCGGGGTCTGGAGCAGCACACGGTGAGCACTGGGAGTGCGTCCCGGTCCCCTCCGTCTCTCCCTCTCTTTGAGCCTCTCCCACTTCCTCCCTTCCTCTGCCCGACTCCCAAGCCACCTGGCTGCACAGAGTCAAACCTTACCCGGTGGTGGCCTTCCCAGAGCCTCTCCGGCTTCCCCACAAACCTCCTGAAGCGCTTCGCAGCTCATAAAGTGCCCTGTGCATTTCATCATTTAGCCCTCATTACTCTCTGTGAGGAGGGTATTAACAGATTCTTTTTACAGATGGAGCAACTGGGAGTCAGAGAGATTAAGTAACTCACACAAGGTCACAAGTGACAGAGGCAGTGACTCAAACCTAATTTTTCTCATTATCTGTCCAGGGAGTGTTCAAGTACAATATGCAATTAATAGAAATACCAACTGACTTTTATTATATGGGCCAGGTTCTTTCGCATACACCCTTCCAGCGAATCCTCACGACCACCCCATCAGGCGGGCACCGCCGGGCGCACTGTGCCGGAGCCAAGGCTTGCACAAGGCCATGCTGGGCACAGGGAGTGGAGTTTGTCTGTCGCTGGGTACTGATGGCTCAGGGAAGCTGGGCCTGCAGCAGCGGAGGGTCTTGGGTAGCTGTGGCTGGTCCCTCGGGGTGGTCTTTGGTTTAAGGTTAGTTGTTGCTTAGAAAAAGAGGAGGAGAGGGGTCAGTAATCTGTGATATAATAATGGCCCTAATGTTCACAGTGGAGACTGCTGCTGGCGCACTGGTTTTTACATCTTTGTTAGTGGTTAATTAGTAGAAGTGGTGCCTGAAGTAGCAGGAGTCTTTTCACCTATCCTAAAAGAGCATTTGTCCAGGAGTTAGGAGACCAGGGCTCCCCTTCTGCCTCAGGTCTTCTCTGCCGGGTTGGCCTAGGCAAGCCACTGGACTCTGCAGACCTCAGTCTTCTCATCTGTAAAATGGGATGAAAGCAGATGTCTAGCCTCCCTCACAGGGTTGTTAGGAAGTTTAATTAAGACAATGATAAGGTGCCTTAGAGACAGAAAAAGCTCGACCCATCAGAAGGGACTGATCCTAGTGTGCAGTACATTGTCCCAGTGAGACAGTCCCTGCAGGACCATAGAAAGATAGTTTTTAGCCCCATAGTGGGAGGCTGGCCTGATACAGTGACCCTAGTTGACTTCACGGTTGAATGTTAACTTTGGTGTGATGCTTCCCACGGGGAATTGCACTCGAGAAAATGATTCCGAGACCAAGCAGGCAGAGGTGGCTTTTCATTTTAATATGTCATTCCTTAAACACACTGCATTCACTCAGCCAGACGTGTTTCCTTATACACACACTGTTGGGCGATAGTAATAATAGCTTCCTTTGTATGTTTACCATGAACTAAATGTGTTACAGGGCTGCTTCAATGCTAGGGTGTACTTACTCTCATTATTACCATTTTACAGGTGAAGCAACTGAGGCTCAGTAAGGTCAGGTGACTTGCCCAAGGTCACACAGCTATAAGAGGTGGAGCGTAGCTGTGGCCCTGTTTGGAGACCGTGAGTGTGGGAGGGAGAGCTGCGCAGAGCAGGAGAAAGCGAGATTCTGCAGCCCCCACGGCTTAGTCACCACCCGGAGTCGCTCCTCTAGCAAGTCCATTTTCTCCCATCTTCATGTCACCTGAAGGCCAGCAGTCTGGTCTTGGTTTTGTCTCTTTCTCTAGACCAGATGCTATCCTCTGTGTTCCTCTCATTACTCAGCTGGAAGCATGTCCTTTCTCTCTTTTTTTCGAGACAGAGTCTCAGTTTGTCACCCGGCTAGGGTGCTGTGGTGTCATCATAGCTCACTGCAACCTCAAACTCCTGGGCTCAAGCGATCCTCCTGCCTTAGCCTCCTGAGTAGTTGGGACTACAGGTATGCACCACCATGCCCGGCTAATTTTTTCTATTTTTAGTAGACACAGGGTCTCACTCTTGCTCAGGCTGGTCTTGAACTCCTGACCTCAAGCCATCTTCCCACCTCGGCCTCCCAGAGTGCTAGGATTACAGGCATGAGCCACTGCGCCCAGCTACTTTTTTCCTTTTTATTTTTAAATTCATTTTTGTTCCATTGCATGGATGGATATACCACATTTTATTTTCCATTCATCAGTTGATGGACACTGTAGGCTCTTTCCATTGTTTTGGCTGTTATGAATATAGTGTTATGAACCTTTGTGGAACACGTTCTTGTGTAGACACATATTTTCATTTTTCTGGGCTACAAACCTAGGAGTAGAATTGCTGAGTCATATGGTAGCTCCACGCTCAGCCTTTTGAGGAACTGCCAGACTGTTTTCTGAGGTGGCTGCGCCATTTCGCATTCCCACCAGCTGTGTGTGACAGGTCTGATTCTCCATACCCTCGCTACCACTTGCTATTATCTGTCTTTTCATTATAGCCTGCCTAGTGGGTGTGACATGATTTCTCACTGGGGAATATAACTCTTTCTAGGTGCACATCTTTCACACAGATTTTAGAATTTTGCAACCTATTTTGTCCCCTGAATATACTTTAAAAACCTCTCTTGACCATTATTACATAATCCATTTTCTCTCATTATGATATGCTGACTTTATCTGTTAGTATTATTAAGCCTTATGCATTCCTCATTTGTATTTTACTATAATTAGTAGGGCTATTTAAATATTTCATCTTCTGGGAGATGAGGAATTGGGTTGACTTGGCTAGCTCTGCTTTTTGGGGATGTTTCTGTCTTGGTACCCACTTTTGGAACCACCTTCTCTTTTGATATTGCCTCTGACATCACCCTCGCGGGACGGTCTTATTTCGCCAGCATCCGTGCCTGTAACGGGGCTGCTTGGCTTTCTCACCGTTCCCTGTGGCTTTGTTTTCTGCTTCCATAGACAAAAGTCAGCACCTATCTCCACTTTATAAACAGACACATACTTAATAGAAGACAAAAAATGAATAGTTCCATTTTTAAAACTCCACTCTTTTCTATCAATGTTACAGCCACCTCTGGTGCCCTTTCATTAATATTATCTTTTGAGTGTCATAAAGACGTCATGGTCTTCACAGCCTAAATTTACCTCAATTAACCATAATTATCATCCCCTCCATCTTCTTTCTTTCATGCTCTGTTGTCTCCACTTGAGCAATGGGCGCTCCTTTAAGGCGGCTTCTTTGTCCTTTTTACCACTTTCCTCGACATTCCTGAAGGCCTTGCTCTCTGGCAACACTGGAACATTCAGGTCCTGTCCCGATTCTTCCCTTCCCTGAGACATGGAATCAGCTATCACGTGAGCCTTGCAGTTGAAGGGGTCCTAGTTTCTTTAAGTGGAGAACAGTATTTGAAACCAAAGGCCAGGCACGGGGTCCACATGAGAGTTGGTGGTAAAAATGCTGCCTCCTCTGTTGGCTACTTTAAGATAGACACTGACATCGGGTTTGAAAGCTTAACATGCCGTTTGTTGTATCCTACTTTTATCAAAGGATGGGTGTTGTCAACCGTGGAGACTTTCCACATCACTGCCAGACAAAGAGGGGAACAAACCCTGGACCGGATTTTACGATTTTACGTGGGAATGATGTGAAGGATTGTCTGGAGGCTAATGAGGGGTGGGGGAGGTTAGAGGGTGTGAATTAGGCAACACCCCAGGTGAGGGGAGGCAGGGGGAATCAGTCCCCTGCAGAGATTTCAAAGGCATCAGTTTGGAATAGAGGAAGTGCTCAGTGATTTTTCCACCTGACATTCTCACCTAGTTAGGGCCTGTTGAGCTACAGGCATTTGGGACGTGACCATGTGTTCTCCCAAAAAGTATATTGAAGTCTTAACCTCTCGTACCCCAGAATGTGATCTTATTTGGAAACGGTCTTTACAAAGGTAATCAAGTTGAAAGGAGGTCATTAGCAGAAGCCTTAATCCAGTAGGACTGTCCCTATGAAAAGGGGAAATTTGAACTCAGACATACACAGAGGGAAGATGACTTAAAGACACAGGGATGGCCGGGCGTGGTGGCTCACACCTGTGCTGATGGCAGCACTCTGGGAGGCCAAGGCCAGAGGATCGCTTGAGCTCAGGAATTTGAGACCAGCCTCAGCAAGAGCGAGACCCCCATCTCTACTAAAAATAGAAAAAAATTAGCTGGACAACTAAAAATAAAAAAAAATTAGCTGGGCGTGGTGGCTCACGCCTGTAGTTCCAGCGACTGGGGGGGCTGAGGCAGGAGGATCGCTTGAGCCCAGGAGTCTGAGGTTGCTGTGAGCTAGGCTGATGCCACAGCACTCTAGCTCGGGCAACAGAGCGAGACTCTGTCTAAAAGAAAAAAAGACACAGGGATAACACCATCTACAAGCCAAGGGGTGCCTGAGACTACCAGAAGCAAGGAGAGGGGCCCAGAACAGATTCTGTCAAGGCCCCCAGAAGGAACCAAACCTGCCAACACCTTGAATTCCAGACTTCTAGCTCCAGGACATTGAGAGAACAAATTTCTGTTGTTTAAACTGACTGCGGCAGCCCTGGCCAACTGCTACAAGCCCTTCGCCACACCCTCTTTGCCCGCCGCCCCTCCAGCCTCCACTGCAGTATCACCTAAGCTGTTACCAGTCACCTGCAACCAAGTACAAATGACTTTACGACACTTTTTTGAGAGCAAGGTTATGTTATTCCCTCATTTCACTATTAATTATTCCACACTTATTACTTTTGGGCACTGTGGCTACAGAAGGGAGCAAGACACACACGGTCTTTTCCACTGGAGCTTACAGGCCAATGGGGGAGACAGATGTGATGGCATTTGTACACAAGGAATATCGAGGAGCCAGGCACTGAGGTTCACACCTGTAATCCCAGCTACATGGGAGGCCAAGGCCAGAGGATCTCTTGAGGCCAGGAGTTCAAGACCAGCCTGGGCAATATAGTGAGATCCCATCTCTACATAATATTTAAAAAAATAAATTAGCTGGGCATGGTAGCGTGTGCCTATGTAACAGAGAGAATGGCCTGAAAAAGGGCAAAAATGTTTTCTGTCTCTTTAAAACCTCCAGAAAACATCCCCCACTTCTTTTGGAAAAGGAAAACCTGTGTTCCTGTCTCAGGCCAGTGGTTGGGAGGGGCAGGGAGTGTCCTTTGTTCTTTGTGCTACAGGTGATGGCTCAGCGGGAACAGTCTGGGCAGAGTTGGGGGGATCTGGGTGGAGATTGTCTTCTAGGAGATGGGACCAATCACAGTAGCCTGAAACTGAAAACCCTCCCTTTAAAAAGCTCTATATTTCTACTTACGATTAGGACAATGACATTTTAGACAGGAGTCTCCACCCTCCTCATTTGCCAGCGAATTAATAAACTGCTCTTTCCTTCTCCTCAAACCACTTTTCTTTGTTTTTCTGATCCTTGAGCCCTGGAGCTGGAGGCTGCAGTGAGCTGTGATGGTGCCACAGCACTCCAGCCTGGGCAACAAAGCGAGATCGTGTCTCTAAAAAAAAACATATTGAGGGAGGTGGCACTGTGTGTGTGTGTGGGGGGGGGCATAGGGTGTGGTGTGGCCAGGGCATCTCCAGGCCAGACAACAGAGCCTGGAGCACCTGCAGGATGGAAGGCAGGCCAAGGGCCACAGAGAGGGCAGAGGGCCAGGGGAGGTGTAGGTGCCAACTCTGCATGGCCTCTAGGCCCTCTAGAGATTTGGGGGTTTATTTCTATCTGGGAGACACGGGAATTCAAAGTTTTAAGCATGAGAGAAATAGGATCATATTTATTTGGCTTTCAAAATGATTTCTCTGGGTGGTGAAGAGATTGTAGGAGGGTAAGTGTGGCTGAGGAAGACATAGATTTGCTGGTCTGGGGAACTTCAAAAAGGCAAGAAAAGGGCAGTTAAGTGCACTCAGGGCAAATCAAGGTAGGCACGTCGCCAAGAGAGGAAGTGACTCCTCAGGTGGCTCTGCAGGGCCTGGCACAGCCCGAGCTTCCAGTGTGAAGGAGGTGCTTTTGTTTAATTGCTAAATTTGTTTCCTGTTTATGCCCTTCTTTCTCACATGGAGATCCTCATGGCCTCCTGCCTTAGTGCTGACAGCGATGTCCTAATTGGCCTCCTGCCCCGGGCTCTGCCTCCTTCAGCCCGTCCTATAACGCAGCCCGTCTGACCGCTCCCTGCTGGGTACTGGCTGGCCGTGGAGCCTGGCTCTTGGGTGAAGGTCGTTCACGTGCAGCTGACAGCCTCTGGGGGCTCTCGCTCCCTCCGCTCCTCATCCTCACCCCCGGCCTGCTCTCTGCCAGGCAGACACTATGGGTGGCCCTCAGCGAATGTGGCAAAACCAATGAATGAATGCATGGATGCACCAGGCCACTGCCAACCTGGTGAAAAAGGAAAAAGGAAAAACATGTATAGTTATGGAGAAAGATCTGTCAAGATGTTATTCAGCGCTTACTACTTGGTGGTAGAAGCTTTTCAGGACTCTTCAATGTTTTATTTGTACTTTTACAAGGAGCATATACAGTACCAAGTTTATGATAAAAGCAAAACTAACGAACAAAAAAAGCCCATTCATCTACAAATGACTCATTGTTCAAGTCTTTACTGACCCCCTACTGACCCTGTGCCAGGCCCTGAGCCCCTGGCCACTCTGCACCTCGCTCCTGATTCACCCACCTCCTCCTTCTCTGCCTAGTAAATGCTCCATGTGGCCAGGTGCAGTGGCTCGCTCCTTTAACCCTAGAGCTTTGGGAGGCTGAAGTGGATGGATTGCTTGAAGCCAGTAGTTTGGAACCAGCCTGGGCAACATAGCATGACCCCACCTCTGCAAAATAATAAAATAAAAATAAAAATGAAAAAATTAGCTGGGTGTAGTGGCGCACACCTGTAGTCCCAGCTACTCGGGAGGTGAGGCAGGAGGATCACTCGATCCCAGGAGTTTGGGGCTGCTGTGAGCTATGATCGCACCACTATGCATTCCAGCCTGGGTGAGAATTTTCTCTAAAAAATAAAAATTAAAAAAAATTCCCCATTCTTGTTCCAGAAGATTTTAACAAAACTTGGGGAATCCTGGGAGGGTACAGTAGGGGGAACAGAGGGAGGAAACAAGTGAAAGTGTGTTTGGCTCAGGGGAAAGACTAAAGATATTGATGTATCTTGGATGTTAAATAAAAATACAGCTTTATGATCACATTATTTCAGACAGGGAAAATAAAAAAAATATGTAACTTTAAACAGCTTTGCTAAACATTTAAAAGTAATCACTAATTAGACTAGAGGTAAAAGTCCACATTTTAAATTACTGGAAGGCCTGAAACAACAACATAGAAAGCAACCCTTTCAGTGAAAATCAGGAAAGAAAAAATAATAAGAAAGTAATACAGATGTAAAAGTTGATCTATTTTTTAAAAAGTAGGCCAGGCATGGTGGCTCACGTCTATAATCCTAGCACTTTGGGAGGGGGTCAGGAAGACTGCTTGAGGCCAGGCCTTCATGACCTGTCTGGGCAACAGAGCAAGACCCCGTCTCTATAAAAGACAAAACAATTAGCCAGGCATAGTGGCTCAAGCCTGCAATCCCAGCTACTCAGGAGGCTGAGGAAGGAGGATTGCTTGAACCCAGGAATTTGAGGCTGCAGTGAGCTATGATCATGCCACTGCACTCCAGCCTAGGTGATGGAACAAGACCCTGTCTCTAAAGAAAAAAAAAAGAAAAAAGGAAAAACATATATAGTTATGGAGAAAGATCTGTCAAGATGTTATTCAGCAGTTACTACTTGGTGGTAGAAGCTTTTCAGGACTCTTCAACATTTTATTTGTACTTTTACAAGGAGCATATACAGTACCAGGTTTACGATAAAAGCAAAACTAACAAACAAAAAAAGCCCATTCATCTACAAATGACTCATTGTTCAAGTCTTTACTGACCCCCTACTGAACTCCCATGCCCTTGATGCCTTTCTCATGACATTGAGTAATTATGGTTGTAACTACTGTAACACATGGGCACTAAGCTCCCTAAGCCTCAGTTTCCTTATCTGTAAAGTGGGGATAGTCAGAGTTCCCATGTGCTAGGATTGTTGAGATGACTCAGGCAAACATTTGCATGTTAAATGATTAACGTAGTGTCTGGCACGATAAGAACTCAATAAGCTTTTGCTTCTACTACTCTTATTACAGTTTACATCAATTCCAAACAACTCTCCAACATTGGCATTATCAGCTTTATAATGATTAAAATATGGCTCGGAGAGGTTAAGTAACTTGCATAAAGTCACACAGCTAGTAAAGGTTTCCCAAGAAGTTAGATGGAAGTTAATCAGCCACAAATGCAAGTTGTGGGGAATCTGCACACGAGGAATGAGAGGTGCCATCTGGGGAAGGAATTGCAGATGGTGCTAAGGAAATTGGGGGGTCAGTCAGTCCAATCAAAGGGTAACCCTGGGGAAGCATGCGTGGATGGAGATTACAACAAAGGAAGCAAAAATTGAATCCACGGTACTAGGTTCCACCTGAGGAAAGAATGTGGCTGCAGAAGAGGATGGCCTTTATGGCATCTAGGAAGGGGGGGCCCAAGGACAAGAATCGTGTGCTGTTTAGTCATTGTTCCCTGCAGGGAGACAGGCATGAGTATTCTGTTGTAACCTTTTAATCAGCAGCCCCAGATGGCTGCGACATCAACTGTGCAACAACATTGAGCTCACAGTAAAGCTCTGCATATCAGCAGATGGATGGAGAGAGGGACTTCTTATGTCAGTTTGCTGGAAGAGTATGTGCACCACTATTTCATGATTATACTAGCGTCCACAGCATGGGGTTACCTTTTTCCGACTGATTCTGCCTGAACATGGTGCCAGAAGCTGTCCCAGGGACACTGGAAGAAATGAATGAATCCGGTGAAACTTGTATTTATGGCAACAATGTGGTTGAGATGTTCACTTTATCGCACCACTTCCAGCCATGGGGACCAGAGGAGCACTGCCTGCCGATCTCAGGAAGAGGAGCAGTGCGCTGCTTCTGAGACGCTTGTCCCTTTTTACCTTAGATGTTGGGAGCCATATAATGGTTGTGTTCCCCTCTTTGAACCAGCTGCTACAGAACTCAGCTCCAAATTCACGACCCCCTCCCAGCATGTTTATACCGATGTCACTGGTTTTTATCTGATGTTTCTAACTCTTCTTTTGCCCCAGTTGTGATTTTCATTCTACTGTATTATATCGTGTTTAGGCTATTTCAGGTTTTGGTTTTTTTTTTTAAGCCAGTCAAATTTAGCAGTGGGGGGTTGAATACAACTTTAGTGACACTAATGTTAATAAGTTCTGATAAGCCACTACCATCAGACTGGCCGATTTCAGATTTTGTTTAAAACAAGACTGGTATAAATAAATACAATGTTTTATTCCAGTACTGGTTTTACTATGACCTGGACGAAATACTCCCAAAATATCTACCTTTCCTGACTTTGAGTTCTTGGTCACCAAGCAACATTTTGATTGGCAGTCAGCCTTTCCACCCAGGCATCTTGCTTCTAGAAGGTGGGCACCTGGGTAACGGACAAGAGTCCAGGCAGTCCCCGGGTTACAGATGACCTGACTTAGGGTGTTTCGTACTTAGGAACAGGCTCCCAAGGCTCTCCATAAGGATAATTTATAATTCAATAATTAAACTAATAATTCGGGAACTAGTTTCTCCCATGCATGTAAACAAATCCATGTGGCTAAGCAGTTTGTTGGCGCAGCATCTTTATGCAGCGGCTAGTCTTGTAGGTAGACAGAAGCAGCTGATAGAAACATAAGAACACTAAGGATCAGAAGATCCAGAGCCAAGAAAGTGTATGGCAAAAGAATGAGCTGAAGCCTCTGTCTCCACGAAGCAGGATCTGCTAAGCGTCAGGAGCAAGATCCTAACATTGAGCAGTTTACAAAGGTTTACCGCACAGTTCGCGAGAACATCAGCTGCTACAAGGCCACTTACAATGAAAAAAGAAAAAGGCCATGCCAACAACCCTAGCCACCTTTTTCAAGAAGCCGACTTCAGTGGTGAGCTCCCCCCTCCGGCACCAGAACCAAACCCTGATCTCCAGCTCTGGCTCCGTCCTCCCCAGTGCTGCCTCCCTCATCTTCCCGTCAATGTCCGCTGCCTTCCTGCCTCACAAATGCCCTTCCAGGGAGCAAGACGCTGATGCAACAGTGACTGTTAACCTTTAACATTCTGTTTTGAAATTTCTCCCAGCTCCTATCTAAACTTTTTGTATGAGTTTGTTTTTATGTTCTGTTTGAATTAAAAGAGGAAGCACAATAGTTTCTATAACTTATTATTATATTACAGTACAGGGGTATTATTATTATTATTACAGTATTATGCTGTATTGTTATTACCACTTATGAGCCATTATGAATGATCATTATTATTACTGTATATGTGCTGTCCATCAGGGATCCGATGAACATACAAATCCACCTAAAGATGTTCTCTGGAACATATCTCCTCCACAACCCAGGGAACTTCCGTATTTCACTTCAGGAGCGAGATGGCTCCTACCCTGGAGATCCAGAAATAATCTTGTGTCTGTCCCAGTTTCTTTCCTGCCAGTGGGGATTGTTCTAGAGCTCAGAAGGGAGCTCCCTGTTTACGCAGTCGGGTCAACTCCCTTACCTCATTTTATGGGGGCAACCCCATTTGTCATGAACAGCAAACGATGCTTTCCGGCGGGAAGAGGAGGGAAAGAAACCAGTACCAAGGAACCGGGACTCAGGATACTAGGCAGTTTATTGCAGAAACACATTTAATTCTGGCGGCAGTAGCTGTTGACCGGGGCAGGGGAGAGAAGCTCCCTAAGCATTAGTTTTTTCGTTGGTACAATGGGATAATGATATCACCTGCCTCTCTGTGTGGACTCAGTGAGGTGATTCATGTAAATCATTTAGCACAGCTACTACAACGATTGTCATCTCTATTATTGCCAAGACTATAAGCATTAATTGTCCTCACTGTAGCTGTGAGGTGGGTAGGATCAGTCAGCTTTGAAAGAGGGGATGGGGCAGCCGGCGCGGCAGCCACCCCGCGTCCCCCTGAGTCCCCAGCTAGAGGGCGGTGAGGCCGACGCTGCGCGGGCCCCAAGGGCCAGGGAGCTGGAAGGCGGATGACAGCGAACGTTCACGCTCTGGCCGGGGACTGTGAGCCCCAACCTTCTAGCACCTGCTTCGCCCGCTCCCTCTGCGCCTGAAGTCACTGTGCAGCGCCAGGTCTCTGTGGTCACAGCTCCTGTCCCTGTGACTCTGCCCACAAGGACGCCTAAATCCAGCCCCTACATCTCTTTCCCCCATGAAAATCCCAGCTTGTCTCCACACTGAAATTTAGGGACTGGATCTCCTCCACCTGTGGGTTCTTCCAGCTGCATAAATAAAAGCGCAAACCGAAAATCCCCTGGTCAGATTCAGATTTCTCCTCTAGGCAGAAGACCAGCAAACACCGTTCACCTTTCACATCTGCAGCGCATCAGATCCGTGATCTCATCCGATTTCGGCGACATTCCTGTCCGGTTTAGGTAGGCCCTGCCTGGAGACCGCCCCGCCGGCGCGCTCTCGCCCACTCGTGGGGCGCCGGAGCGCAGTGGACGCGTGGGGGCTCGGGCAGGTGGTGCCCTTCCCAGGACGGGAGCGGCGACACTGAGAACCGTAAAATCACCCTGGGGACAGGGGTGGAGCTCAGACAGGCACAAAGCGCGCCTGCCGGCTTGCCTGCTTCCCGTTCGGTCCTCCGGAGTCCCCAGCTGCCTCCCAAACTTCCCCAAAGGAGCTCCAGTCTCCAAAGCCCACGGAGCAGCTAGAGCAGCAGCCACAGCTTCTACTTTCTTTCTAGATGAGGCATTTGGGACTGGGCCTGGGGCAGCGGTCCGAGGAGCTGGGCCGGGGCTGCGCTGCTGGACGTGGCGCTCTCCGCCCAGCGCCGCCGCCTTCTGTCCGGCGGTTCCCGCCTTGCGTGTACCACTCCCTCCCCCAGTGCTTTGCCACTCCTTTCTCTTTTCTCTCCTCCTTGTTCTCCCCTTCTTTCTTTCCACTCTCCGCACTTGGAGTGTTTGGGTTGATGCCCGCCCAGGGGCGCCGGGACTTTATCTTCTCTGTGGCAGCTTCTCGGAGGGGTGTGGCCTGCGCGCGAAGAGCCCTAGGCCGGCTCAGGCTCGCAGCCAACACCCAGCCTTGGGGACGCTGCGCTGGGTTCGACTGCACTTTGCACCCGAAGAACCTCATATTTCACCAGAAGGGCTCACGACTTTTGAACAGGGACCAATTTTGACTTCAAATATAAAATACTTTCTCCCCATCCCTAGGGTCTTTATTCATTTGTATTACTTTAGATTGCTTAGAGTATTTTATTATTTTGTCATTTTACTATTGCCATTCACTAGTTTCAATATTTTCTTGTCCTTTTTGCTCTTGTGCTTTGCTTCTTTATTTTTATGCCATTCTTTTAAGTTTATACCATATATATATGATTTTCTCTTCTCAACTTTTTAAACTCTTTTAAAAAGCCAATTTTCTTCGAATTTCTTTTACAGTGGTAAAATATATATAACACAAAATTTGCCATTTTAATCATTTTAAATGCATTATTCAGCGGCGTTAATTACATTTCATAGTGTTGTACAATCATCACCACTATCTATTTCCAAAATATTCTATCACTCCAAAGAGAAACTCTGTACCCATTAAGCAGTAACTCTCCCGTGGTAACCTCTAATCTACTTCTGTCTCTACAGTGTTCCTAGTTTATTTTATTTTATTTTTGTTTATTTTAGAGGCAGGGTCTCACTTCATCACCCAGGCTGCAGTGCAGTGGTGCAATCATAGCTCACAGCAACCTAAAACTTCTGGGCTCAAGCCATCCTTCTGTCTCAGCCTCCCAAGTAGCTGGATGTCCCTATTTTAAATAGTTAACGGTAAGGCTGGTGGCGGGCACCCCTCCCCTCCCTAAAGAAGAAAGAATAACCACACCTAAATGTTCACCCAGATAAGAGAAGCTTTGGCTCCTGGAATCCACTCATACCACCAGCCCCTCCTACTTCTCAATACCCGCCCTAACACTGCAAACAAAGAGTTCCCTACTCTTTGCGCCAGAAAAACCCCCAGCCCCCAACTCCAAAACATATATAAAACTTCTGGGCTGCGTGACTTCTCTGGCGTCTCTCTCGGGACCTGTGAACCTCGCCCGGGAGTGCTCAATAAAGCCACGTTGTTTGGCCCCCCACTCTGTCTTTCTTTCTCCTTACTAAAAAACTTTACATTAACATAAGTAGAATCATACGATATTTGTTTTTTTGTGTCTGGCTTATTTCATTTAGTATAATTTTTTTTCGAGGTTCATTTATGTTATAGCATGTATCAGAACATAATTTCTTTTTATGGCTGAATAATAGTCCTCTATACCTTTTCCATTTGTGTGCATGTATGGTTTTTTGTTATTGTTGGTTTTGTTTTTGTAGAGATGGGGTCTTGCTTTGTTGCCCAGGCTGGTCTCGAACTCTTAGCCTTAAGTGATCCTCCCACCTTGGCTTCCCAAAGTGCTGGGATTACAGGTGCGAGCCACTGCACCCTAGAAAATATCCTTAACTCACCTTTGAGGCAATGTCAAACCTCCCCATTAGATTCCTTGCAGAAGACAAAAATAGAGCATAACTGGGCTTTCCAATACTTCTTACATCTGCCTGCCTTCATCTTATCTGTTTCCAACCTGATTTCACCCCCTCCCTATCATAAGGAAGATCTCAGGGTGTGGCTGATCTCAGCTCACTTCCTTATAGTGAGACCAAGAGAAGCCAGCTGGGCCTGGGAGGATACTCAACAGGGGTTTTAGAATGGAGTCTGTGTATCTACTGAGCCTCGTCTGAAGATGAGGCCTGGAGCACCTCTCTGCAGTCCAGGCTGCGGTCTTACTTCCTGAATGTGGTCTTGGGGAGTGCTCAGAGGGGCTGAAGGGAAAATGTGTAGTAGGGACTGACATTCGTTCTCCCCTTCTCTAACCGTAGTAGAATCCCTCATTCCTAACTGAGGATACGGCCCCCTAGATTATATTACACTTCCTGGCCTTTACTGCAGCTGAGTAGTGAACACTTTCTAGCTAATAGAATGAGTGAAAAAGCAATGTGTGCGATTTCAAGGACTACCCTTAATGGGAGGAACCTTATTCTTTCTTTCCCTCCTTGTCCAACCTCCTGCTTGGAATGTGATTACTAAGGCTAAACTCATCTAGATAGTGAGAATATTTAGCTGGGAGTGGTAGCACACACCTGAAGTCCCAGCTACTTGGAAGGCTAAGGCAGAAGGATCACTTGAGCCCAGGAGTTCAAGGTTGCAGTGAGCTGTAATCATGCCATTGTACTCTGGCCTGGACAGCATAGCAAGACCCTTTCTCTAAAAATAAAATAAATAAAATAAAATAGATAAAAAATAAATAGTGAGAATAAGAGCCTTTTCCTATGCGTAGTGGGAGTGGAAAACTGAAGTAGCCTGGATTACAGATTTTCACTATGAAGCTATCGTATCAGTCTTGAACTGCCACTATCTGGACCATTATAAGAGAGACAGTGACAGGCTCACCCCTAATATTTGCAGGGCTTGGGGTAATAGTACAGATGAAGACCCACATAACATAGGACTAAAGATTTAAAAGTTACAAGTGAAATAAGTAAATTATTAAATTAAATATGTTTTATCTTTTGTCTTGATAAATACCTTCATATTGACCTAGTAGGCGAATGTAGCAGGCATTGTCGTCCGCCACCTATATTCTGCCTTTAGGATCAAGCCACTCACTCCCCAGCTGCCAAGAGTGTTGGCTGTGACAGCTCCTTCTCTGGGAATTGCCCGTAGCTGAAAAGAGCTGCCTTGCCCAAGACTATGCCTCCCCTCCTTGGGGCAGCGCACAGGCATTGACTGGTACGCAGGGTGTGCAAAGCCTCGGCCATCTTGCCTCAGGCCTGGGTAACAGTCCCAACGCCAGAGCGCCCCCCCCCCCGCCCCCACCGTGGGATCGGCTAAGCCCTGTTTTACAGCCTCATTACAGTTCAGTTTCTCTCTCCCTGTCCTGCATCTCTCAGCCCTTCAAGGTGTTCATCCCAAGTACTCCCCATAAACCTTCTGCACGCAAATCTATCTTACAGTCTGTTTTCTGAGGAATCTAGTCTAAGATGCCCAGGCTTGAATTTAGAATTCTGGGACTCCCCATAGTTCCACGGCAGAATGTGGCAGAGTGAGGAGAGCCAGTTCTGGGTCCCCTACCCACAGTCTACTCTGCTTCTTTTTCCTGAAAATACAAGGCTCCCCAGGCTCCAGCCCCACACCCTTCTCTGAAAACAGCCACCCTTGGGTTATCCTGGGCCCAAGAGTGCGCACAACAGCAGCAGGGCATACCCTTGGGAGCATGGGCCCCAGGGCGAGGCCCACGCAAGCTTGGAAGCAGGCTGCGGCCATTTGTGTCCGGAATTCAGGGGTCCCAGGTACCTAGAATGTAGTTTAGAAGAAGCGGTGCGAGCTCTGAGGGTAGGTCTACCCCCTTGGCTTCTCAGGCCCTTTGTCACGTGAGGTGGGGGATGGAGGAGCAGGTCCCTCTAAATCATAGAGCCCAGGGCAGAGTCCTCATTTGCCTGGATCTAAGGGTGGGAAAAACTTTTCTATGTTATTTAAACCACTATCATTTGTGTCCCTGTTAAAAGCAGCCAGAAATCCACATTTTAACACATACAATTGAGTTCCTGTGCTTCTATGCCCATCTTCTTAAAAGAGCATAATATGTCTCATAAGAAGGGACTTCATCCATGAAAAATAAGTTGGTTACCCTCAGGGCCTAGAATATACTGCTGTTTTCTCCATTTTAATGATGTTTTCCACCACCTAAATCTGATTTCATTGGGAAATCCATTTATGTGAGAAATGTCTCATTAAAAACTATCCAGGGCCGGGTGTGATGGCTCACGCCCATAATCCTAGCACTTTGTGAGGTCGACGTGAGAGGATCGCTTGAGGCCAGGAGTTTGAGAACAGCCTGGGCAAAATAATGAGATCCTGTCTCTGCAAAAAATTAAAAAATTAGCCAAGGGTGGTGGAGCACACTTGAAGTCCCAGCTACTCTGGAGGCTGAGGCAGGGGAATTGCTTGAGCCCAGGAGTTTGAGGTTGCTGTGAGCTATTTAATCTGATGATGCCACTTGCACCCCAGTGTGGGCAACAGAGTAAGACCTTGTCTCAAAAAATTAAAAAACCAACTATCTAAATAAGTTCTCCAGTAGCCAACTGCCCTGGCCTTTTGGCTCTCCTCCCTGCTGAAGGCTATGTCCCTGGACTATCCTTCTGCATCCGTTAGCTCCGTTCTCTATAGTGACAGTCTGTAGGAACATTTCCATTTATTGCCTCTCCAGTAATTCTCAGCCCTTTGCAAACAAACTAGGCCAGAAAACCAGACTTGTCCCACAAAAAGTGGCCTGGGTGGACTCAAGCACTCCCTTTCCAAAGGGCCGCCCTTTGAAAACCATGAGCCTATTTCCTTAGCTATGGTGGACGGAAAGAGATTTCTGGGGTCTCAAGTACCAAATCCTCTTACTGCAACCCAATCCCCTGAGAAAAATATGCACTGATTCCTCATTTTCATAGGTACCATGGTAGGTAAGTTGTTACCATGGGGGCAAGTGGGGTGAAGGACATCTCTGTACTATTTTTGCACTTTTTGTGAGTCTATAATTATTTCAATACAAAAAGGGAAGAAGAAAAAGAAGAGGAGAGCAGCGCAAGGTGGCTCAGGCCTGTAATCCTTGCACTCTGGGAGGCCGAGGCGAGAGGATCGCGTGAGCTTAGGTGTTAAAGACCAGTCTGAGCAAGAGTGAGACCCAGTCTCTCCCAAAAAGAGAAAGATTAGCTGGGCGTGGTGGCATGTGCCTGTAGTCCCAGCTACTTGGGAGGCTGAGGCAGGAGGATCGCTTGAGCCCAGGAGTTTGAGGTTGCTGTGAGCTAGGCTGACACCACGGCACTCCAGCCTGGGTGACAGAGTGAGACTCTGTCTCAAAAAAAAAGAAAAAAGAAAGAAAGATTAGAAAGTAGAGGAGATGGAAGAGGAGGAAGAGGGAGAGGAGGGAAAGAAGGAGGGGGGGACATTAAAAAATATATCCTTATGAAAAATTGAGGTCATTTCTGGCTTCCTTCCTTAGTGAAGTGGATTACTGAACATTTGGGAACCAACGACTTGCCTAGACAAGAGGCAGAGATGTGCAGTAACCTGCCTCAGCCTGCCCTGTCCCCTGTCCCAGGAGTCCTTCCAAGGGGGCCTCCATGAGAGGGGTAAGGTGTCTGGGAGGCGGCTCTGGGTAATCCCCATGGCACTGCCTTAGAGAATGCCTGTGCCTGGCGCCTGCCTCACATGTTTGCCTCAGGAGCCCAGCGGGGCTCTGCAGCTGGGAGGTGCTAATGGAGGATTTTAGGATTTTGAATCTTGGTTATCTCATCTTTGAAGACTTGATCCCCATCTGGCATATTCTCGAAGATGGAACTGAGGAGGGAGTGTGCACAGAGCCCTGGGAATCAGGGCTGAGTCACTGGAGAGTCTCAAACACCAGAGCAGCTGCCTTTCTCTTGGGCTCAGCCTCTCTGGGGGAGGCTGGAGCATAGTGGACCTCACAGACCCCAGGGCCGCAAGCTTATTGGTGACCACAGTAGCTCCACTGTCATGAGGCTAAGGAAGGCTTGGGTTTGCAGGGGTAGAAATCAGAGCAGAGAAGAGCAGAGGCAGCGGTGGAGAATGTAGGGCCTTGAAATTCCCTTGGTTGTCTGGTAGGCATGCGAAGTGCTGAATGTGCACAGAAGCACAGGCCGTGTGGTGCCCGGTCGCAGGACACCGGGGCAGAGGGGTAAATGAAGACAGTCTGCAGTGCATTGGCAGGAAAACTACGAGGCTTATACATTTATGGGAACTGTCCCCATTATACATTTGTAAATTTTCCAGAATATAGGAATATCCAGATGCCTCTTTTAAAATAATACATCAATTTTATTTATTTCCCTATTTTATTAGCACATCGTAATGATATATATTTAGAGACCACTTTTTAAGAGAAGAGACAGTCCGCGTGACGGTGGAGTTTTGTTTGTTTTTTAAACCCCGTACATGTCTCAGTGTTCTAATGTATAATATCTCCTAAATGAGTTTTTATTTAACTACTTTAAATTTTTACCAAATTTATACATGTATATAATTTAAAAAGCCAAATAGCTCTTCAAGACTTATAAAAAAGCTGTGGTCCCTGTACCAACCTCTAATACTCTCTTCCCAGAAGCAAACATTTCAATTCTCCATTCTTAAAAAATTTCCTTGCGCAGGGACCCTGCTCATTTTCTCTGCGTCATTCCAATTTTAGTATATGTGCTGCCAAAGTGAGCACCTCAGTGGGCTTTTGCCTTTCTATTTATTTTTGTTTTGTTTTGTTTTTGTTGTCCACCCTAGTTTGTCCTAGTGTCTATTTCTTAATAATAAATTATATCAGTCAGGGTTCAGTGCAGGAAATAGAGATTACTCTAGGTGTACTAAACAGGTAAAGATTTTACAAAAGGTATTAAGAACTTTCGAAATCTTTAGAAGAGCTGAGGAAGCGGGTCCTGAGCCGAGCCTTTTGGAATGATATCCAGCACTATCTGGATCTACCAGGGTTTCCTTTGATCACTTGTCTATGAATTTATCACTAACTTGTCACCAAATTCTCCAGAAGTGTAGTTTTTCTCTCCACTCAAGTGCCTTATAATTAATCAGTTTCATCTTTCCGTGGAGACATCCTTTCATAGCTAGGCAAAGGAATTTTCTTTATTTCCAAGGTCTTGGGCCCCAGACTCTGTTGATCTGAACCTGTTGATCCTCAGTTCTCCTGCATAGCTACCTCCTGGGGTGTCCCTCCAACAACATCCTGGGGTTTGTGTTTACCTCGCTCTTTGGAGGATCCCTCACTTTGCTGGAACTTCTGAAGGAAAGGGGCAAGGGAGAGAAATTTGGAAATTTTCTCTGAAAATGTCTTTTGTATTATTATTACACCTGATTAATAGTTTTACTGTGAATAGAATTCCAAGTTGCAAAATTTTACCTCTAATTTTTGAAAGCACTGCTCTACTATCTTCTAATTTCCAGTGCTGCTGTTGAAAAGCCCTATACCCTCTGAGTCTTGATATGTGACCTGTTTTTTCCTTTTGTCCAATTTTGGGATTTGTCTCTTGCCTCCAGTATTTTAAAAATTCATAATGATATGCCTTGGACTTCGTTCTTTTTGCTAGACAGTTTTGCAAGACACTTGGGGTCCGCCTCAGTTTGGAATTTTACATCTCTCAGTGCTGAGAAATTTTCTTTTTCTTTTTTTTTTTTGAGACAGAGTCTCACTCTCTCGCCTGGGTCGAGTGCTGTGGCATCAGCCTAGCTCACAGCAACCTCAAACTCCTGGGCTCAAGCAATCCTACTGTCTCAGCCTCCCGAGTAGCTGGGACTACAGGCATGTGCCACCATGCCCGGCTAATTTTTTCTATATATTTTTAGCTGTCCAATTAATTTCTTTCTATTTTTTTTTGGTAGAGATGGGGTCTTGCTCTTGCTCAGGCTGGTCTCGAACTCCTGAGCTCAGAACGATCCGCCCGCCTCGGCCTCCCAGAGTGCTAGGATTACAGGCATGAGCCACCCCGCCTGGCCTTGAGAAATTTTCTTGAATTGTTTCTTTGATAATTTCTTCCCTTCTGTTCTCTCTCTTTGTTCTTTTTAGAAATATTATTATTTATCTAGATTAACTAATTTTCATATATTTTCCATACCATTTATATTTCTTTATCCTTTGCTTCTCTTTAGAAGATTTTTTCAACTTTAAATTCTAACACTTCTGGCTGGGCGCGGTGCTCACACCTGTAATCCTAGCACTCTGGGAGGCCGAGGAGGCAGGTGGATCACTCAAGGTCAGGAGTTTGAGACCAGCCTGAGCAAGAGCGAGACCCTGTCTCTACTGGAAAATAGATAGAAATGATCTGGACAACTAATATATATATATATATATATATATACATATAATTAGCCAGGCATGGCGGCACATGCCTGTAGTCCCAGCTACTTGGGAGGCTGAGGAAGAGGGATCTTTTGAGCCCAGGAGTTTGAGGTTGCTGTGAGCTAGGCTGACACCACGGCACTCTACCCAGGGCAACAGAGCAAGACTGTCTCAAAAAAAAAAACAACAAAAAAACAAAACAAAATTCTAACACTTCTGTGGAACTTTATGCTTTTGAAATTATATTTTTAATTAACAATGTTTCTTTTTAGTTCTCTACATATTCATGTTTATAGCCTCTTACTCTTTTTCCATGAAGACAATATCTTCTCTTTGATGAAAATATTAGTCACATTTGGTTTTATTGTTTGGTTTTTTGCATTATCTCTATTTCTTACACATATCTTAATTCTTATGTTGTCAATCCCCGTCTTTCATGTCAATCAATGGCTTTCATCACGTGATGACTGTGTTATCAATTTATTGCCTCTGCTCTGCCGCAGTGGAGCTGCAAGCGGTTCTCCTAGCAGCCAGCGCAGCATTAAGCTTTGTCAGTAGAGGGCGCCGGAGGGAAGAAGTTCTCCGGGGTTCTGGGAGCTGCGATTTTTGATTCTTGTGTTCCTGCTGCAAGGCTGTGACGGGGATAGCCAGCTGCGTGCTGAGAGCACGCGTTCCCTCAGCCAGCGGGTCCTGACATGGACACTGCGTGCCCCAGCCCCTGCACGCGCTGAGTGGGCTCCGTTCCCCCCGCCCGCCATTCCTCCTTCCCGCCACTGCACCACAAAGGAGAGCTTCCTGCTTGCCCGAGACTGTGGACAGGCTTTGGCCCGGGCGTCCCAGTGAACTTATCTGCCACGTGTTGGGCTCATCCACTCCTTCTGCAATGAAGTCTGAGTCCAGCTTTGGCCGCCCTTCCACTGTGAACTTCTGCGGGTGCTGTCCCTTGGCCCCAGGGCATTCTGTACAGTTCTCTTTGCATCTTTAGAGCTAGTCCCCCGTTACAGCCAATAATTCGTTCTGTTAAACTTTCCCTGCTCAAATCAAGGCTTGGTTTCTGTCTCCAGACTGGACCTGGGTGCTACAGTAATCCTTGGCTTACATCTTAAGCTGTTTGGAAACTCCAGGTGTGGGTGGGGTTTCCGGTGGGCTTCGCTATGGTGCAATTGCGCGAACTGTTTCTCCAGAAAATCTTTATATTCAGGATCCCGTCAGGTGAAAGAAAAAACTCCAAATATTTAGACAGAGATAGTTTTAGAGAATTGTTAACCATATACGGAGATCTGAAAAGAGAGTAAAGGGCACTGAAGTGCCGCAGAGGTAGAGCACGTGGGGGTCGGCAGCGACCCCTCCCTGAGGCTGGGCACCAAGGGAAGGCTGGGCTTACTCAGCAGTGGAATCTGGGAGGAAGGGCCCTGTGCACCTGGAACTCAGACCCCCGAGGAGGGACCCCGCTGGCGTGCCCGAGTCACTGTGGTGATGTGACCAGCCCGCCGAGGTGATGTGCTGGGAGTGGGACAGAGCTACGAGTTGGGACCAGCAACCGCTACTAGGACCAGCTGTTGCTGCTGGGCTGTGAGGATGCTGACAGGCGTGGGAAGCAAACAAGGAAGCGAGCGCCTTCCTCCCCCAGCCCTGCATCCTCCCGCTAAGCCCAAGGGGGGCGGGGCTGCCGGGGGAGAGACCCGCAGAGAGTAGAAGAGTGCTTCTGAAGCTGAGAGACAGTGGCTTAACACCCATCAGGACCCCTTACTGCTGTGCTTGTAGGGCTTTTCTTTGGTCTGGGCACTCTCCCTGGAGAGGGTTTCTCCATTAATCTGCCTGGGGCAAGTCTGGCTGCCAGAGTTCTCAGAACTGAGGGGAAGGGAGGAGGAAGGTTTTTACTTTATCCTGAATAATTTTCAGTATGGCTCCCAGGACCTTCATGGCATGGTCCAGTCTCTCCAGCGAGCAAACCACACATTAGTGTGGAATATTGGAGACCGCATTGCCATGTGGGGTGAGTCAGGGATCTGGGGCTCTCATGGCTTCTCACACAGACCCTCTGGCATCCCCACGTTCAGGGTACTTGGCATCTCCCTCCTTACTGAGGTTCTGCCCTGTGAAATCAGCCTGCTCCTGGGATTTTCCCACTGACATCTTACCTTTAAGTTTCTCTCCTCTGCTAAGACATTCGTCCGTTTGCTGTCCAGATCCCAATTTATTCATTTATCGATTTATTTAGGTTGTGTAGTCTCCTCTTTTGTTTTGTTTTGTTTGTTTGTTGTCCTTGTAGGTTCTTGCCTTTCTAAAACCTCTTTACCGTGTTTCAGTGGGGTTTCTGGTAGGAGCAGAGTGGCTGTGTCAGTCAGCCTCGTTCAGGCCAGAGGCCCAGTCGCATCTGTGGTGTGGAGCAGAAGCGGATGTCAGGAAGCCTTTCTTTGTATTTCCCTGTGTTTTCTTGGGCTGGCCCTCTCCCCAGGAGGCACTGGCCTCTGCTTCAGTGTGTGCCAGATGCGTTTCCAATGGCATCCTTTCCTACAGAGAGGGGACGGCAAGAACTCTGCGTGACGTGCCCTCCCGTGGAGAGATCTTCCGGGAACAACAAGAGGGAGTCTGTGGTTTGCATTTTATTTTTGTTGGCCTGTGACTAATGATTGGAAGCAAAACAGAGCCAAAATAGTTGGCTAATTTACAGTCTCTGCTATCGATGTTCATGAAATACCTGCATTTTTATATTGCTGCCAAAAGCAAGGACTGCAGACAGAGTGTTCAGGTGGATCTGGCTGCAGTCCTAAGAATGGTAAAGAAACTCTCTTTTGCTCAAAAATTTCCTCCTTCCATTAAAAACTAACATTTATTGGGTTTGGAATCTTAAGGGATAAAAAAATATACATAGTGTAAGAAAACAAAAATAATCTCTAACCCCAATACATGGAGATAAACATTGCTAACATTCTGATATTTTTCCTTCTGATTTTTAAAAATTGGTCCTATACTTCTACTTAACTTTATGTCATAAACAATATCTTACCTTTAAAAATTCTTCATAAAATAATTTTACATTACTATTGTAGTACTATATAATATACCCTTTTGTTGGACTCATGAACTGTTTCACTATTATAAGTAAAGCTACCATAAATTTTCTTGTAAATAAAACTTCTTGGTATATATTGTCAGAGTATTTGTACTTCCCGCTGGTATTACAGTCAGTTCTCGCATTCGTGGTTCCACAGCGCAGATGCAACAAAATGTGGGTTCAACCAACCATGGAGCAAAAATATTTGAAAAAAAAAAATAACAGTACAACAATAAAAAATAACACAAAAAAATACAGTGTAACAACTATTTACATAGTATGAGGTACCACAAATAACACAGAGACGATCTGAAGTGTACGGGAGATATGCATAGGTTATGTGCAAACGGCATGCCATTCTGTACCAGGGTTTTGGTACGCGTGAGGCCCTGGAACAAACCCCCCATGGCTACCGAGGGACGGCTGTATCTGAGTGCTTATTTCACCACACCCTCGCAAGAATTGAATCATTTCCTTTTTAAAAAATCTCTAATTCCTTTTTTGAACCACTACCTGAGCAATCGAAACATGCTTTTCAATGAAGCGGGTCCGAGGCACTGCTGAGGAGCTTCAGTGGGCTGGTGGAATGATTCATCCACTTAACAGGAAAGGATGTTTAAAAGATGAATGGTGCTGATAACTAAATAAGATAAACAGCCACCATATTCGTTATTATTGGAACTAAAATAATTGTCTTTGGCAAAGACTTTCTATAATTAATTTGCTATATGTCAAGTAAGTATATGGAAAATTAATTACATACATTTGCAGTGTTCCCTGGGAAATCAGTTGCTATTCTCAGAAGATCCATTGAGTAACTTCTGAGGTTTTTCTGTGTCTGTAGCAGGCATTTGATTGTACCTGCTTTGATTTTTTTTTTTCTCCCAAAATAAGGATGACTTTAGTTCTGCTGTGGCAACATGAGGCTAGAGACCAGGTCTGTCTGGTTATAGAAACGCTTTATGATGTGGCCAGTGGCTCAGGTCATTGCTGTTTCATGAGTTGGAGCAGTCCCCAGACAGATTTCTGCAGGATGCCCAGCTCTGCTGTTTCTACATGGGCTCCTACAGAGCATCCCTGTGCGAGGCTGAGTGACCTCTGTCCAGGAGGGAGCACAGGCTGAGTGCCTCGGTTTTCATGGGGCAATGTAGACCTGCTGCCTGCCCAACTGCGTCAGAAAAGGTCACGAATCTCAGTAGCAACAGAAAATATACATCCTAAAGTTCCCTAACAGTGAGTGCAAACTAGGATTTCTGGTATATGGCTCCAGAAGGGGCTGGGTGTGGTGGCTCACACCTGTAATCCCAGCACTTTGGGAGGCTAAGGTGGGAGGATCACTTGAGGCCAGGAGTTTGAGACCAGCCTGAGCAACATAGTGAGACGCCATCTCTACAAAAAAACAATAATAATTTAAAAATTAGCTGGGCGTGCGGGCACATGCCTGTAGTCCTAGCTGTTCAGGAGGCTGAGGAAGGAGGATCACTTGAGCCCAAAAGTTCAAGGCTGCAGTGAGCTATGATTGTCCCACTGCACTCCAGCCTGGGTGGCAGAGTAAGTCCCTGTTTCTTGGGGAAAAAAAAAAGTTCAGCAGGGATAAAAGATATTTTAGAGATGATTATGTAAGGGACATGCAATGCTCTTACCTCTAAGTTCTCTAGATTTGGTCCATGGATAACAGACTTGTATATCTTTGTACTTTTTTTAGCCCCTCCTGGAATCTCTAGTGAAAAATATATGAAATTGATTATTCAGTTTGCTACAGAAAGTTTGCTGAACTTTAACCTCGACATTACCCAGTGCTGGGAAAAGTTTATTTGCTTTCTTTTGCTCATAAGGACTGCTCATATTCCTCTTTTTGCTCTGGTCGCCAGGAAGCTTAAACCAACAACTTTCTCAAGTTCCTTAATATTATCATTCCTAAGCTTTGGAATACTTCTAGTTTCCTTTTCCTTGGCTTCTTGTTTTAAAAATTTTCATATATACTTATTTATTATTAATTCGTTGTATGTGTTTTGGTTATAAGCCTTTCCAAACAATCTGTGGGAAGAAATGAAGTGTAAGTAAATGTACATTGAAAGTTGTCCTTCTCTTCTGCACACTCTCAGAGAGAGTAGGACATATACACACCCACCGGCCATGCCACACAGCGCCTGTCTACACATGGCGCCTGCTGAGATGGGATTTGGAGCTGGTGTCCCTGTGTTCATTGGTCCAGAGGTGGGCACCTGATTCAACGTCAGCCAGTCAGTAGGCTGGCCAGTGACCGGTCAAGCAGCGTGGCACTGGAAGTGGAGTTAAATCAACCAGATTCTTCCTATTAGGAATCCACACTAAGAAATAGGAACACTAAGAAGTGGCTAGCAGTAGGAAGAGAATTTTGAAAGCAGTTTATTGTAGTGCATAAGAATCTGGGCTTTGGAATTAAACAAACCTAGCTTTGAATCTTGGTTTTGTAACTTACCAAATGTTTACTTCTGAACAAATTATTTGACCATCCTGTACTTCGGTTTCCTCAGAGCAGAATTGCAGCACTTATGAGAGTATAGTAAAGGTTAGATGTACTTGTTGCTATCACAGACCTGGCACTGAATGGCAGCGATGATGACGGTGATGGTGATGGCGACAGTGATCAATGTGTGAGGGTGACGGTGTTGTTCTTGATGATGAGGAGGAGGAGGAGAAGGCTAGAGGGCCTTGAATTGGGATGAGGAAGCAAAGTGCAGAAGTTAGGGGGTAGTGGAAGCATTACAGAGCAAGTCAAAGTGAACAGTAAAAAGAGTCCACATGGAGAAGAATAGCCAGGTCACCCTGCTGGCTGACATGCAAAGACAAAAACAGGACTTAGAAAACAGAGGAGAGAAAAAGACCACAGGCAGTTGGGGAATAGCGGGTCTAGTTTTTCTTTTCTTTGGGTAAGCTGAGCTGGGCTGATGGAGCAAGCTGGCTGGGTCGTCAGGAAAAAGCATTTCAGTTATTTAAAGATTCTTCCAGGAACCTCGAGAGCTCAGCCTGGCGCTCTTGTGCAGGCTGGCACAGTCCGTCTGTCGAGCGCCCCGTCAGCACCGCCGCCCTAGGCAGGCCACGCTGGCGCCATGTCTCATCGGACGTTCTCACAACGCAACACCTTTCCTAGACCCGCTGTACAGTTTCCTGATCTCCAGATCCCCCTTCCTTTCCCTAACTCTGAACTTCTTTCCGCTTTAAGCAACCAGACTTCTAGGTTCCTAGATTTTTTTCTTTCGTCACCCTCAGCCAGTCTCTACCTCCTGTCACTAGGGGTCTTTGAGACTGGAAGATCCTTATGTGGGATGTAATGGGAAAAAATACTGCTTTCAGTGGGAGTTTACAGTAAGTGGCCTTTAAAGTTCCTTGGAATCCCAAGCACTGGAGATACCCACGGAAGAGAAGCTCTTTAAACGAGACATAGGGCCACCAGCCAAGTTTAAGGGGCCAGACAACACTTGGTACATCTTCATCTTATCCCCTGGGTACTTTCTAAAAATCAGTTTCTTATATATTTTACAGTGTTTAAGTTCTTTATCACAATATACTATTTCAGTTAATGTCATCCCACACTTTCCTTTAATTGTTTGCATATAGAGCCACTGACAACATTTTAAAGTAAAATTTTAATTGTATCTTGAGAGCAGCATTTTCCACCTTTAGAAAATTATTTCCAAACTTACATGGAAAATCAACAGAAAATGGATTTAGTTTATAGAAATTCCATTCATTTATGGAAACTTATCAGAAATAAACAAAGCAGATATACAATGGTCCCTCGGTATACTCAGGGGATTGGTTCCAAGACACTCCCCCATATCAAAATCCACGCATACTTGAGTCCCACAGCCAGCGCTGAGGAACCCAGGGCCCATTTATGTACATGTAAAGTCAGCCCTCTCAGTATACATGGGTTTTGCATCCTGAGACTGTATTTTCAATCTGCTTTTGGTTGAAAAATATCCACGTGTAAGTGGACCCGCATAGTTCAAACCCGTGTTGTTCCAGGGCCAACTGTATTGACAATTACATTAAGCAAGACATTAAATGCATTAAAGCATGTGCTATAAGTTAAAACTCAAAGAAATTGCAGAAAACATCAGAGTAAATCAAATGAGATATTGCTAAAAATTTTTAGGCAATTTCAACAAAGGGAGGAGAATCTTATCAAGTTGATTTTTGCAAAGAAACTGGAACAGGAGCTCCCTCCACACCTACCTCTGTTCCTCTCAGGAGGGTGTTCCCGAGGGATCAGCAGGTAACCTAGGGCTGAAATCAATGCCATTAGGCAGGTTCCCACAGCCCATGTTTTCCCTCCATCAGTTTCTAAAACCATGTTCCTAGGTCATCATGGTGGCTCAGGCCTGTAATCCTGGCACTTCGGGGAGGCGGAGGTGGGAGAGGATTGCTTGAGGCCAGGAGTTTGTGAGCAGCATAGGGAGACCCTGTCTCTAAAAAAACAAAAAAAATTAGCTGGGTGTGGTGGCACTGGCCTGTAGTCCCAGTACTCAGGAGCCTGAGGCAGCAGGATGGCTTAAGCCCAGGAGTTCCAGGCTGCAGTGAACTATGATCACCCCATTGCACTCCAGCCTGGGCAACGGAGACCCTGTCTCAAAAAACAGAAACAAAAACACCAGTTTCTAAAATTCCTTTGAACTTTCTCTCCTACAGGAGATAATATTTGAAGTTCTTAATTGAATTCAACTTGACAATTAATTATTAAGAAAAGAGAGTTTCCTGTGCTTGAGGGAGACTCAAAACAGAATAAGACTTGGTTGCTGACCTCTGGGAGTTTGACATTTAGCAGAGGAAGATACATCGTGGACGCAGGTAATAAGGATACAAGACAGAGGCGGGAAGAGCTAAGGGAGCTGTCAAAAGGGGAATTGGGAGCCCTGGGGAAAGCGCCCAGCACCTGGGAGTCTGGGACTGCCCCAAGGAGGCTGCGTTTAAAAATGTGTTTACAGGCCTTTTCCGTCATCTAAGGGAATTATTATTATCACATGCATATTGGAAAACACAGAAAAGTATTTAGAAAGTAAGTTAGAAAGTATTAATCCCTAGGTCATTGTGAAGGTTAATTTTGTGTGTCAATTTGGCTAAGTCACGATAGCCAGATATTTGGTCAAATATTATTCCACATGTTTCTGTGAAGGTATTTTAAAGATGAGATTAACATTTAAATTGGTGGACTTTGCATAAAGCAGATTAGCCTTCCTTATGTGGGTAGGTCTCATCCAGTTGGTTGAAGACTTTAACAGAAAAAATACCAACCTCCACCAGGAAGAGGGGATTCTGCTTGCAGATGTGAACCGCAGCATCAACTCCTCCTGGTTCTCCAGCGTGCCAGTTGATCCTGCAAGTTGTGGACTTGTCAGTCTCCACTGTTGTGTGAACCAATTCCTTAAAATAAATCTCTCTCTATGCCTATGTCTGTACCTGCATCTACATCTGTATCTATAACTATACAAGGGCTGTCCGGAAAGTATCCGGCCGTGTAATATGAAAAATTTTATTAACAATGGCTGGATACTTTCCGGACAGCCCTTGTACACGTTCTTTTTGTTCCGTTTCTCTGGAGACCCAGAGAACCCTAGTACAGTCATGTTCCATTTTCCAACATTTTTTTCTAGTCTTTTCTTTATAGCTGGGTTGTTGTTGCTTTTTGCGAGGGCTTTTTTTTTTTGAGGGTTTGTACATTATCATCACCAATTGTGTGTACAATTATGTATCCGTTTATTCCTTTGAAAGAACTTGTTATTACGACTCTGTCATATCCCTTGTTAATACAGAGTTTTAATAAATATCACCTAAGTGGTTCCCCAATGGTGCATGAAGGGCATAGTCCATATGGTTTTCCCGTTAAGTGTTTCTGTCACGTCCAATGTTCTGTTAAGATAGGAAATTATAATGAACATTGTTTATAAAGCTTTTTCCACAGTGGAGAATCGAGTAGATTCCCAGCAGTGGGATTACTGTGTCAAAGTCTAACAGAGGTACGGAGAACAGCAGCAGCCTGCAGCAAGCTAGGCCAGACACTGCAGGCGCCTACCTGCTGGGGACGAAGCCATGGCCCACAAGCCAGGTGTGGGCAGACTCAGCCCTCTGCTCCCCACAGCTGTCCCCGGCTTGCATTTAAAGAGTTAGGGAAAAGAAAGAGAAGTCCAGAAACACTTAGAATTGGAAATTAGATATGGCTGTTTCCCTCCCTGTATGGGATCGGGTACTGGAAGTGTCTCCACCTCACCCTCTCCCCCAGCCCCAGGCTCTGAGTTTTAGGGTCAGCTTATACTCCCACTATCCCTACCCAAAATACAAGCTCCCGTCTCTGTCCTTGTTCTGGTCCGAAATGGGGAAGCTTTCCCCCTCTGTCCAGCTTCTGCCCCATCTGCCAGGGTCTATCTTCTTTATGATGATTCGAAATGAGAATGAGCCACTTTCTGAAGGAGAAATATCCCAATTTATGACCTGTGACCTCAATGCCTTATGACCTGTGAGAGTCCTATATGTCTATATGTCTTTATACTTCTATATAAAGCAAGTTACATGTAATTTAAAATGTTCTAGTAGTCACACTAAAAAGATAAAAAGCAACAGGTGAAATTAATTTTAATAATACATTTTATTTAACCCAGCATATCCAAAATATTATAGTGTTCACATATAATCAACATAAAATTATTAGTAAGATTTTAAAATATTTTTTGTGCTAAGTCTTTGAAATCCCATGTGTATTTTGCACTTAAGAGCACATCTCAGGATAAATGGCCACAAACATACGAAAAAATGTTCAACATCATTAATCATAGGGAAATGCAAATTAAAACCATGATGAGACATCACCTTACTCCTGTTAGAATGGCTTTTATTTTATTTTGTTTATTTATTTTTTTGAGACAGAGTCTTGCTCTGTTGCCTGGGCTAGAGTGCCATGGTATCAGCCTAGCTTACAGCAACTTCAAACTCCTGGGCACAAGCGATCCTCCTGCCTCAGCCTCCAGAGGAGCTGGGACTGCAGGCGCACACCACCACGCCTGGCCATTTTTTCTATTTTCAGTAGAGATGGGGTCTCGCTCTTGCTCAGGCTGGTCTCGAACTCCTGAGCTCAAGAAATCCTCCCACCTTGGCCTCCCAGAGTGCTGGGATTACAGGCGTGAGCCACCGCACCTGGCCTAAAATGGCTTTTATTAAAAAGTCCAAAAACAATAGATACTGGTGTGGATGCAGAGAGAAAAGACACTTATACACTGTTGGTAGGGCTGTAAATTAGTACAACCCCTATCGAAAACAGTATGGAGATTTCTCAAAGAACTAAAAGTAGACCTACCATTAAATCTAGCAATTCTACTACTAGTTATCTACCCAAAGGAAAAGAAGTCGTTTTATCAAAAAGACACTTGCACTCGAATATTTATTGCAGCACAATTCACAATTGCAAAGATCTGGAATCAACCCAAGTGCCCATAAATTCATGAGTGAATTAACAAAATGTGGTATATGTATACCATGGAGTACTACTCAGCCAGAAAAAGGGTGAATTAATGCCTTTTGCAGCAATTTGGAAGGAATTGGAGGCCACTACCCTAAGCTAAGTGTCTCAAGAATGGAAAAACAAACACCACATGTACTCTCTAATAAATCGGAACTAACCGATAGGCACACAAGTGCACGGAGGGAAGTAAAAGTCGCTGGAAATCAAGCAGTGGGGAGGGGGAAGGGCAAAAGCCCACCTAGTGGGTACAATGAACACTATTCAGGTGATGGGCACATTCATGGCCCTGACTCAAGCCATCTAAAAAAAAATGTGACCCCTTCATATTTTGAAATAATAATAATAATAAAAGACCTAAAAAAAAAAAAAGGGCACATCTGAATTTGGACTAGCCACATTTCCTGTGCTCAGTTGCCACGTGTGGCTAGTGGCTACCGTGTGGGCCAGCACAGACCTATTGGACATCTTCGAAGAGGAAACTCTAGAGACACAAACTCATCTTGGACCATACATGTCTTGAGAATATGTTATTTAATCTTGAATGACTTGCTTGAGCATCTACAGACCAGTCTGTGACGAGCTGCACCAGACCAGGTCGGGTGACATCCCTAAGGGACCTTTAGGCCTGCACATATTTCCAGCCATGTTTCGGGTCTCTGATTCCAAGCTCCCAAGACTTGCTACTTGAATGATCGCTCTCTCCCTCACAGACCCCTAGTACGAGGGACAGGCATGACCTGAGGGATGCAACACCAAGCAACTCTAGTTCATTCTCCACATTCCCCTTGACTTGCTCAGTGGGGCCCGTGCTCCCTATTCCAAGATGAAAACCTCACATCTGTTCTGTGCTCAGGCTTTTCTGATCCCACTTAGGTACCCTATGGTTAGTTTATATTACCAAGCACAACGTCAATTCAGAAATTCAGTGTCCACTTCCAAAGTTAAATCTCCCTCCTTCCTCCAGTGAGGACCTTCCGAGGGTGGGGAGATGAGGAGTGGGGGCCTGGTTCCTCCTCTTTTCCCCACCCTCCTCGTCCTTCCCCCTTCTTCCGTCTTGCCAGTGGCGGTTTCTGGTTTCTAACCCTCTTAGGTTAAGTGGAATGAGGAAGGATTTGGGGGCAGCACAGTGGGGTGGTGGTGCCTGAGGCTGATTCTTCCTCCTTGGGTGCTTCTGTGGATTTCTGAGACCCCCTCCCCTACAGCCACTGCTGAAGACCATGCAACTGCAATTTTCTGTTGCAAACGAGGCCCTCCCTCCATCCCTCATTCTCAGGGCCCCTAGAAACGCAGCCATCACTCTGGCTTTGCTGAGGCCTGTTCCCACCTGCAGGCGGCCACAAGGGACAGGATTAGCTCAGCCCCACCCGGGCTTGCTTGCTAGTGTGGCTCACAACTCGTCTACCGGAAGCATTTACGCAGCCTTGGCCAGGAAAAAAGCTCTGAGATACAGGTCCCTAGCACAGCCTCCTTCCTGCACTGTCATCCCCAGGGCAGACAACCAACAGGTCCCCTATCATTGGGTTTCCCAGGCAAGTGTCAGACACCAGCCCACTGCAGACTGTCCACAGGGGAGGGAGAAGCTCTATACTGGACAATAGAAGAAGATCTGATATTATTCTGGATTAGGTGTTTATATACATAAAATGATACTGCTTAACACCTGAAGATAAGGAGAAAAACTCTGGAAATTTATTGATCCAGGGGCAGGAAAGAAAGATAGGACCGCTGGTTGCTGGACACTGTTTTGTTTCCACAGCTTTGTTGTTCTTTTTTTTTTTCAGACAGAGTCTTGCTCTGTCACCTGGGCTAGAGTGCTGTGGCGTCAGCCTAGCTCACAGCAACCTCAAACTCCTGAGCTCAAGCCATCCTTCTGCCTCAGCCTCCAAAGGAGCTGGGACTACCAGCACCTGCACACCCAGCTAATTTTTCTATTTTTTTGTAGAGATGGGAGGGGTGGTGTTGGTGGGGGGGCTGTCTAGCCCTTGCTCAGGCTGGTCTCGAACTCCTGAGCTCAAGTGATCCTCCTGCCTTGGACTCCCAGAGTGCTAGGATTCCGGGTGTGAGCCACTGCAGCCGGCCTACTTTGCTGTTCTGATTGTCACTGCATATTGTTTGAAGAATGGTACTGTCAGAAAAATATACCTATTTCTTGATTTAACAACAGGCAATAAATGGGTAATATCCACTTAAAAAACAGATAAAATAGGGCCGCGACAGATTAAACACTCTATTTAGGGGCAGAACTAGATTGGAACCCAGGTTTTCCAACTTCTTATCTGGTGTCTGTTTTCACTCTGTAACTCATTCCAGATCATGTGATCGCTGACTCACAGAACGCTGGTGTGGCGAAGATCACCAGAAATCCTAGTCACTGGAACAGCAGCCCATAAAGGCAGGACCAGCTCACCACTGTACTCTCAGTGCAGAAGTCAGTGCCTGTCCGAGACTCAGCGCTTGACAAATGCGTGTAGAATGAGTGAGTGACTGAATGAATGAACGGTTTAGTTGTTTAGTTTATAAGTGAGAAAACAAACATTCATAAATGTTAAGTGAATCACAGAAAGTCACTTATATTTTATAGATTGTAAGATATATAGATGCTAAATATCTTCACATTTAAGAAATGTATGTCTCAAATGGAGATACATTTTATAATCGATGTCGTGTCACAGCTTAATTGACTGTGGTTTTCTCTTAGTGCTGCATGAGATGACGGTATGTTTTCCAGCAAACGGAGGCTTAGATTCAATAAGGAATCTTATTGAATGTGTGTGTGTGTGTGTGTGTGTGTGTGTGTGTGTGTGTGTGTGGACACATGCTGAGCCTCAGTGCCAGCGGCAAGGCAAGGGCGCGGGGAGTGTGACACTGTCAGGCAATGCCAGCCCCCTTTCCCCGAGGCAGTGCAGACGGCTGCTGCGCGCCCTTGCCACTAGGGGGCTCGCGCAGATTCCTCAGGAAGACACGGCCAGTCTCGGTGCCTCTCTTTTGACCGGGCCATTTGTTGTCATGGATACTGTTTCCATAGTGCTTCGACTGTCACTGCATTCCCCCCATTATCTCTTTGTTCATGCTGAATACATATTCCAATCAAATCTTCATCCACGTCGGTTTAACAATGTTACCGTATCCAGATTTTTCTAATGGTCAGTTTCATCAATTGTGATGTTCATGGTATTATATTTGACTTTAATAGCGAGTTCTGCTTTTTCAAATATTTGCAGCCTCTGTGATCCAGTACCCAACACTGCAGTATCCTCAGTTCAATTCACAAGTTGGGTATCAACTGCAAGCAGCTAAACACAGTGAATATGAATCAAAAGAAGAAAGGGTGGGTTTGTGGTGGTCTCAGCGTGAGAGAAAATTCCTCTGCTGCAGGGGCATCAGTGGCTCCCTTTGCTTGCTGCCCTGTTTGATTACATTGCTGGTGACAAATATAACTGCTGAAAGCTCCATGAAGTTTTTAAAGGTCCCCAAAGAGGGTGTGGAACATTGAGGCATTTCACTTTTGCATCTATGTGACAGCGATATTCGTTAGGTTCCACCTGCACCTTGAGGGCAAAAGCTGTCTATTCAGCCTCCACCGTGTCCTCAGAGCCACGCACAGGAACCGGCACGTATGTCCTCGTCGAGACATGATGGATGATTGCACGCATCATCACGTGCCGCCTCCCCTTGTGTAGCGTCTGGGCGCTGAACACTCTCCTGGTGGAGAAACGCACAGACACCTTGAAGCCGACTTGATTCGGGGCTGCTGCCTCGGTCTGGGTGTGGTCCTGAGTAGGAAATGAACCATCTCTGCTTGTGTCCAGTCTTCAGATTGTTTCAAGGGGAGGCCTGAGATATCGCAAGTATTTTAAAAAGCAGAACTCACTAGTAAAGGCAAATAAATGCCGTAAACGTCACAATTGATGACACCTTCCCTTGTACACACAAGGATTTTTTTTCCTGTGTGTCTGCAACTTGTTTTCAGACTGGGGGCTCCCCAAGGATGGGGACTGTGTCTGATTTTCCTTATTTGGCTCAAAACCTAAAACAGATACAAAGAAAGATCCCAGTGCTGTCACTGCAAGCCCGCAGAAAAGAAGATTGAAGGATAATGGTTTTTATGCCTATGAATGAATTTTACGAAGATGGTGCTCAGCAGTTCATCGCTTGAGAGTCGGCCCAGAGGAGGTAAGAAGTGAGTGATCCTGGAGCCAGGAGACCTGACTTTAACTCCCCTCCTCCCTCCTTACTTTCGCTCTTACCACTATTGTGATTTGGGGGCAATTTATTTAACTTCTCTGAGCCCCCGTCTTTGCATTTCTAAGATGAGGTAGTTTTCCTACCTTACAGAGCTGATGTAAGGATGAAAAGAAACCACAAATGTGAAAGCAACACAAAGTGCCACACCAATGTGCCATAGGTCTCAGGTCAACTCCCTCACCCCTGGGGAAGTTTTCCTGGATCTGCAGTTTGAGTGAGGTCTTCTCTGGGCTCCACCAACACGTTCCTCTATTATAGCACTTAGCGTGCTGCACTGTAATTATTGGTTTTCTTGTCCTTGAGGGCAAGGCTTCTGTTAGTCTGCCATCTGTGTTCCCAAAAGAATTCCCAACACATACTAGACACTCATTAAAGGAATCCTAATTTCTTTGTGTTTATAAGCAAGACCAAAACGGAAGAAATAACACCAAAAGAAAGCATGCATCCACTCACTTATTCCAAAATATGTATTCCACCAAATCTGAGATGACACTGAGTGCAAGATGCACCATTACTTACGTCCCACTAAGAAAGAAAAAGTGCTGCCACCTAGGCCATGCCGGGCCATCACGGGTAAGGCGCATCTGCGTGTCAGGCTCCATTTCACACTGTGATCCAGTGGGGGAGTGCGCATGGCAGGCCCCATGGCGCACCGACTGCTGAATACCTACCGTGTCTCACGTGTCACCCTCCAGACCCCTATTCTCCAGGAACCGACATTCCGGTGGAAGGAGAAGACGGCAAACAAATAAATTAACACATAAGTAAGCAAAAGTTCCGCCTGCGATCAGCTCCACAAAGGAAATATTAATAAATATGGTGACATATAGAGACAAAAGAGAGGGATCTGCTTTGAGATAAATCACAGGGACGGTCCTGACTAGATTTGAAAAATAGCCACGTGTTTACTCCGGTATCAGATAACACCGTATGAAGGGGGAGTATTGAATCGCTATTGCTGGGTAACTTCTCCAAACATTCTCGTTTGTAAAGACAGGGGACCGGACAAGAATGTGCATTCGCAGACATTTCTGTGAGGAGTGACACACCCAAACAGGCATGATTCCTGTTTGGGCAGAATTCTTTTTTTTTTTTTTGGCACAATTCTTTAGGGGGTGTGCTTGCCTGGTGTCCTCAGTCTGGGCAGTGTAGTAGCAGCATGTGCCAATGGGGTTTGCCTGGACTTGGTACCCCTTCTTGACAATACCTGAAGAAGTCCTTTAAGCACTGGACTTTACAAAGAGAAAAGGAGGGTTAGCTGAGTGGGGCTGAACTCACACGATGGAATACGCTATACATGTTCACCAAAGAGATGGCATGCGGAAATAAGTGTCGCAGACTACAAGTGTCACGTGGGTATGAGTCTAGTATGATTTGGGAGCCCATTGCCAAGTCCCAGGAGCGGTTAGGGAAGTATTAATATTTCCCTGATTCTTTGAGGTTTCATTTTTTTTCTTCTGGATGTTTCTGCAGCTTCTTCTCTTTGTCTTTTCTACTTTCAGTAGTGTCCAGAGACCACATGCCCAAGCATCTCTCTGTGGGTTCTCAAACGCAGGAACCACACCCTCCCTCCCAGTAGCACCCCGAGGAGGTGGCCACATTCTGGAGAAGGCTCCATGGTGAGTTGAGGGAGGCTGACTCAGCAAAGACCCTGTGCCTTTGGCAGAACTGCTGACACAAAGGGACATGGGTATCTTGGGAGTAACCAGTGCAGACCACTTGCTGTTGACTTTAAGGGTGTCCCTTATGCCTTGATCCTATGTGTGACTCTGGGATCTTTGGAGAACGGCAAAAAGGACTGAGATTAATTTCCCTCCAATGCAACAGGAGCAGGAATCAACTTAAAGAAAATGAAAGCTTTTGGTATGCTAAAGTTTTTGCATGCATGCTTTTGCACGCTGAAGTTTCCAGGCTAAGAGTCACAGAGCTATGCTATTTACAGAGATTTCACGGTCTCTACAATTGCTCAAAGTTGTCCTTGAGGTGGAGAAACTCAAGTACACAGACTTCTTCAGCTAGAATTTGTAGCTCCAGCGAATCCTTTGTCTATTGCTCAAACAAAGCGAGTGCTGAGACTGCAGAAGCCCTGCCCCACGGGAGGCCAGGGCAGACTCTGGAATCCCTTTTGCTTGCCCGTGCCCTTTCATGAATGCTCAACTCCAAATCCCGGACTGAACTGCAGGCACAGGATTTTATAGAGACACATCTGACTTTTCCTACCTAAGCGACTCTTTTCTGTCATCCTTCCTTCCTGCAGTACACGGATACTCTTGCCACTATTTCAAATCACAAAACTCTCCCTTTGCTACTTGCTGCCTCCGTGGGGGGCCGAAGAGGGAGGTCGTTTTATTGTTGTTCTTCCACTCCCCACTCTGTAGTTCACAATTCTTGACCACCTGGCACTACAAAGGACCTGCTACAGTGTTTTCCCAAATGGGTTTATGGAGGTGTTCTCAGAAGTGTCAATGGGAAAAAAGACCAAACTCTGTAAAATAAATTTAAAGAGATTTACTCTGAGCCAAATTTGAGGACCATGACCCGGGGCCACGCCCAAGAGGTCTTGAGCAGTGGACTCGAGGCGACTGGGTTACAGTTTGGTTTTATACACTTCAGGGAGACAGGAGTTACAGGTAAGTCATAAGTCAATACGTGGGAGGCAAACATTGGTTTGGCCCGAAAAGGTGGGTCATCTCAAAGCGGGGGCTTACAGGTTAGAGGTGGGTTTAAAGATTCTTTGGCTTATAATGGGTTAAAAACATGAAGCTTTGTCTAAAGGCTTGGAATGTTTCAACACAAGGAGCTCTTTATCAGAGATAAGCCACCTGCAGGTTTGTCTTGCATACCCTTAGGCCTGTTAATGGGTTATAAAGTATGTCCCCAAGAAGGGAGGGGGGCACGATAAGGTATGTCTGACCTCCTTCCTCCTGGCAGGCAATTTAGTTTTAGGATATTCCTTTGGCCACGAGGGGGTCCATTCAGTCAGCTGCTGAGAGGGTGAATCTTAAAATTTTATTTTAGTTCGCAGAAGTCACATGTTCTCTATGATATTTTAAAAGGATGTGTCACATCAGTGGGATCTCAGACACTCACCTGAGCTGCAGCACACGACTCATCTCCTATATTCATCTCCTACGCGAGCGTAGTGACGCCATCGGGACACAGGCGAGCTCTTCCTGCTCCACCCTCAGCAGGGAGGCCTTCCCCTTCCTGTGTCTCCTGTGGCCGCAGCATCACTTGCTGCTCCTCCAGGTCTCATACCTG
>RJWJ010012818.1:0-41184 GCA_004363605.1 Indri indri
AGGCTCTCAAGAAGAGACAGACCCCAGCTGGACCTGTTCTTTCTAGTACACTCCAGTGATGAAATGCCCAGGCTCTCCCCTTCCTCCTCCTCCCACTCGGCACACCTGGACTACTGCCACTCATCTGTATAATGTGCCCAGCGCCATCTGGCCCTGCATCTCATGTCCTGTCAACAGGGATGTCAAACAGGCAAGATGAAAGGACATAACTCCAAGGGACACTGTTTGTCTTCTAGCCCCAGTCTGGGCGAAGTCATGATGATTACTCATTAGGTAGCTACAAGGAGAGAAAAATGACTTTTTACTGTCCGGCTGTCGGTTGGTGCCTGGAGCAGTCTTTGCTCTTTCTTGTTTTAGTAAGTCTTCTGGAGAGCATCCTAGGACTTTCAAATTAAGGCAGATATCGGCTGGAGTATCCTAAGAGGCTCCCAGGGAATTTTCATGGCTTAGAGATCTGTTGACAGCTGCGCCATGTCTGTGGTTCTGCCAGCAGCTGGCATGTCCATCCTCTTTGCAAAATGGCAAAGAGAAGAATGCACAGATTCAGCCAAGAGGGCCGGAGCTCTAAAGAGCCTAATCTTCACATCCAGTGCCAGAGCCAGTTTTCAGAATCCAAGTAAATGGGGGCCTAACAAACGGCAATTGAACAACTTCAGGAAGCGCTGATGGCTTTTTGAGAAATAAACTTCCCCATGTCCTGTGCAGAAAATCTACCTAGTGCACTTTCTTGGTATAAAGGAAGAATATATTGCAAAGAAAGATGGACAGCTTTGATTACATAAAAAATCTACTAATTTCTATATGTCAGAAGATGCCAAAACACAAGTAAAGAAGGAAAACAGTAAACTGACAGAAAGACACAACAAAAGGTCAGTTACACTGATATATACAGTTCTTAATAATCAATTAAAAGTGATAAACCTCCTCAAAATATTAAGATGGGCAAATTTAACAAAACAATATTAATAATAAATAGTTACCTGATATCTAAAGAAGGGGGATAGTTTAACCAAATTCCAATGTTATTAAATGATATATATGTGGATATATACAAAATATTTATAACAGAATGTTAAAGGTGGTAGGATTATCAGCAACTTTAAGCTTTTTCCTTATACTTTATTTCTCAAATTTCCCACATTGAGCTGGTATTACTTTTATAATCAGAAAATAGTCTTTCATATAAAAGAGGGCAAAGGAGAGTATGGAAAAGCGTTGACTTTCGTCCTCCCCCAGCTCTTGTCCCTTCCTTTTCCTACCAGTCGGTAGAGAGGGATGTCTCTTTCTTTCTAGGCTTTCACCTGCTTCTGTGTCTTATTTTATGATAAAGGAGCAACTCCTGATTGGAGCCATCATTTCTTTCTTAGGCCATTGAGATGCCAACAGGCAGAAGTAGGTTCCCTGTGGGCAGAGGGAGGAACCCAGAACCCAAACGGAATCCCCTTGAGGGCACACTGGGGCACACAGTGTCTGAGCCTGGGCACCCAGCCCCACGCCTGGCTGGCCACTGAACTGCCCTCAGGGTAGCCACACTTCAGCACATGGCAATCTTTACCCACCTAGTGCTGCAGACTATTAAATCTGTGGGATGCGCCTCTTCCTTCGGAGGAGCTCCCTCTTCAGAGCAGAGATCAGACAGATTTACAATGAACTATAACACAAAAAAAGGTGCCATGAAATAAATGTGCGTTGTGATGCTATGGGAGGAAAAGGGGGTGGGTATTAACGTGCCAGGACAAAGAAAATAAGAAATCAGACAACGGCAATGGTGGTTTGGAACCTGGGCAGCAGATGGATGACTAGACCGATAGCTAATCTGCCAGGTATCAGAAAGCTACATCCTCACTGGCAGTGTGGAGGCCCAGCGGCAGCCGGTTTCCCAGCAGAACCCCTGAAAAGGATCAGGAATTGATGATGCTACCTCTGGGAGTGTGGGAGGGAAGCGGAACTTGATCAAAGTTCATTCAAGAAGCTGTAGGATCCACACGTTCCCTCCCCATCTCCAGCAGGAGACTAGAGGTTTGTTTACTCTCCGGAATGGGAGAAAGGGAGACCCCGGTCCAGGGAACACCAGGCAGTTAGAGGAAGTGGACAGAACACTGAATACAGGGAGAAAAAGTGAATATTGGTATCCTAAATACCGAGATCCCCAAACTCCTTCCCTATTGGGCTTCCAGAAATGTGGCCACCAGGACTATACTTCAAGCAAGAGACTGGGAGAGCTTTTCCAAGGGGACTTGAATAGCTCAAGACGGAAGATCTAAAGATACTGATGTTGAGTTTCTCTAACAAAACATCTCAGCCACAGCCTACAGTGAAGCCCACAGAGGACAGGCCCCCGACAGCAAGCTCAGGGCTTCCAAGCAGCATTTTAGTGCCCCTCTCTCACTAAGAGCAGAACCCAGAGCTCACAGACATTGAGGAACAGCTCTGACATGAAAGATGGCAATCGAATCAAACAAACGGCATAAAAGCTACCTAACAGGAACTATGCAAGGAAAACATTTTATATTCAGTAAGTATCTAATATCCTGAGAGATATAAAAGAAGACAGATTGCATTTATGTAAACAAGAACTGGATAATATAAAAAAAATTAAGATAGCAAAACAAGACTGGTGAAATTAAAAATGTTATAGTAGAAATGGGAAAAGTCAACTCATAAGACAGTTATATGGGTTATAAGATAGAAAATAGGACAGGAAAGATAAGAAAAGCAAATGACCAGTCCAAGATGCTCAATGTGCAAACAAGAGTTTCAGAAAGAGAATCACACACACACACACACACACACACACACGAACAAACACACACACAGACACACACACACATGAACAGACACACACACAGAGGGAAGAAAACTAACTACAAAATAATTTAAGGAAATGCTCTAAACTGAAAGACTTGAATCTTCAGATTAAAAGAGTCCACGCTGCAACCCAAACCATGGCACAGTGTCACAAAATTTTAGAACACAGGACAGAGGCACAATCAAACACGCTTCCAGACAGAGAAAAATTATTTTCACAGATTGTGAGTCTGAATGGCTTTGAACTTCTTAATAGCAATGCCAGAAGCCAGAAAATAATGAAGTGATGCCTTCAAAAATCTCAAGGGATGTGACTTTCAACATAGAATTCCCTACCCAAAGAAACTACCAATCAAATATGAAGGTAAAATAAAGGCTTTGTCAGATAAGCAAGGCCTCAAATATTTCATCACCCCTGTACTCTTTCTCAGGAAGCGCCTGAAGATAGGTTCCTCCAGTGTCTGTGGAACACTGCAAGAGAGAGACCTCCAAGGAAGCCAGGCAGAGGGAATTTCTGAGATGAGGCGGAAGGGAGGGCCGGGCTGCCAGAGGGTGACCCATCCAGACCGGAGCAGGCAGAGGGAGAGATTTCCTAAAGAAGACGAGATTGCTGGGATGGTGGAGGCATCTCATACTTGGAGGGGAAACTTAAGACAACTGGCAGAGTTTGAGGTTGAAACAATGATAAATTCAGAGGAAATCAAGCTAATATAAAAGGCTATAATGTAATCTAAATGTAAATATAAACCAAAACAAAACAAAAACAAAGCGAAACCTCTAGGGAAAATAAAAGATTGTGCATGAAAGGAAAAATAAAGGCTTAGCCATGAATATCATTTGCATTGCCATATAATATAAACACTGAATATTGATTTGAACGAAATTAAAATATAACTCTACTGGAAGAGTGGAGGGAAAAGAGAGGCATGTCTTGGCAAGTATTAGGGTGCCGGAAGGTATGGGGTGGGGTAAGGTGGAGCGTGAAAGAGCCAGTTCCTCACCTGCCATACCACTCACCACATGGGAAGTCAATAGCTAGTGTTTCATTTCCCAAATCAAGAAATAGCAATAAAGGCATATTATTTAGAAAGAAGGAGCTGTATTCCCCCACCAAATCAGCTAAAAGAATTGAAGGAGGCTTCTCTAATGAGAAGAAATGGAGGGTAAGGGCAGAGGACTGTTGTTCTTCACGATGAGTCTTATGTATTACACTATTTGCCTTTTGAAATGATGGACATGTATAAAATTTGATAAAATATTAGAACTTAAAAAAAGAGTGAATTTCAGTTCTTGGAATACCCCTGCTTCTCACAGGTCATGATACTATTTTTCTATCTGTTCTTGTGCTCAAAGCAGGGGATGGGCTTCACCTCCAGTATGAGGACTTCTGGTTAGACATAGGGAGAGAAAGTTCTTTCTCCTCACAGGTCTAGGAAAATGGGACTCACATAATAGTGTGCTGGAGTAATACATGTAGTTCCCCTGTGTATTGCTGTTGTTTTACTTTTGCTTGTTAATGTAAACAAAAATGTCAACCAGCATTGATTTTGGAACTGTACTTATTTGTTAATTACAACCATATGTTGCCTATGAATAAATATGTTGGCAAAATCAACAAAAGCATTCTGTGAGAATCAGTTGGAGTTTGCAAAAAAACATGAATATTGTATTATTATTGTTTGTAAATAATAATAAAATACACAGTAAATGTACACACACACACACACAGACACACACACACACACACACACTCATACTTTTCTTTTCAGCGAGCCAGTTGTTCAACATTTACCAGCACACCACTGCACCCACAGCGATTGCTCAGGTGTGAGGAATGAGGAATCCTGTGTAGAAACAGAGAACTGGCCAAAATACTCCTTCAGGGACCTGATGTTCTTGGACGTGACCTCTACATTCCCCTCTTTATTCTCTGCCACGTAGGGAGAGGAAGCCACTGCTCTTAGGGAGGGTCTCAGCTTTTACTCTACTGATGAGCAACTTCGGTGAGTTTCCCCAAAGGGCACTGGCATTAATGACCAATCAAGGGACTAGATAATAATCACCTTCTTTAGTATAAAGTTAAGAATTATTGTTAATTGACAGACATTATTTTTCAGATAAATACAAGTAAAACCTTCATCAATTGGGATGGATGATGGAGATGACAACTGAAATATTTATTGCATTTAGTACCGTATGCATTTTTTGGTTGAATTTTTTTCATAAATTTCTGCATGAAATTCTGTTCTTTTCAAAAGCATAATAAAAAAATAAGACTTGGCTAGGTGTGGTGGCTCACAGCTATAATCCTAGCACTTTGGGAGGCCAAAGTAGGAAGATTTCTTGAGGCCAGGAGTTTGAGGCCAGCCCAAGCAACATAGTGAGACCCTGTCTGTACAAAAGAAAAATGGTAAAATTAGCCAGGCGTAGTGGTGTGCACTTGTAGTCCCAGCTACTCGGGAGGCTGAGGCGGGAGGATCACTTGAGCCCAGGAGTTTGAGGTTGCAGTGAGCTATGCTAATGCCACTGCACTCTAGCCCAGGCAACAGAACAAGACCCTGTCTCAAAAAAAAAATAAAAAAAATAAAAAAATAAATAAAAGACTTCAAAGGAAGAAGAGATTAATTTAGAACTTGAGGGGAACAAAAAAAAAAAAAAGGAAGAGGCTCTCTGAAGACTTCTTTAATGTGAAGACTTCTTTCAAGAGAAAGCCTCAGAACTGACATGGCACCCAATTTATAAAAATCTTGAGGAAAATATACGTTGGTAGGATTGTATTGAACCAAGAGTTAATACTGTTGAGAAAAATGTCTAAAAGATATAAATAAGGCAACTGCTGACGCTCAGGGCTATTGGAGGCCAAGGCAACACACCCTTGGTTAATGCCACTTCCTGAAATGGCCCAGGTAACATTTATATCATACTATCTTTGGAGCTATTTACAAACAGGATGCTTAATTAGAGTTCATTAAATTTGTTCAAATGACTGTCAGCTCATGCTTTCCCCCCTGTTGCTTTGAAACTCCCTGACTGACACATTTCTGACTGACAGGAGTGCTCAGCTCTGAGGGAACTTAATCTCAGTCCCTCCCAGACATCTGCAGACACACGCTCTAAATAGGCAAGAGCGGCTGTGCAGCTGAAGGGTTCTCATTTACCCACATCGTCACTGTTCTGGGGACCCAGAACTTCGACTTGATGTTGCCGTACTGTATCGCAGTGTACCAAATGGTCTTACCTACATTCCCTATTTTGAGCCTCTCAACAACCTTTTGGCAAGGGCAGAGCTGGCAGAATGCCCATTTTCCTGAGGAGAAACCAGGATTCCCAAAGGTTAATGCCCTGACCAAGGTCCCAGGGCGGAATCCAACCCAGGACTCATTCGGTTATCTTGGCTTCTTGCCCGGTGCTCTTTCCATAAAGTGCTGACATTTGGACTCTGAGGTGGGCCTGAGAGGTAAAAATAGAACGCCGCACATCTGAGAAATCCTTCCAGCAGAATGCAAAAGGCACCACTCTGTAGACGAGACAGGGATGAAAACCAAAGACCGTAATTAAGCAGTTTCTGTTGTGTACATACGGCTGCTCTTTGCAGATGGATGAAGCAAAACCAGTAGCTGAAACAAACGTCACCAAAGAGTTGCCGGAAGGGGTGATTTCAAAACTGTGAGCTGGGGAAGGGTCAATTTAAATTTACATAGTTGAGCATTCTATAACTGAAAGAAGGGATTTTTTTTTTTCCTGAATATAATTAACCTGGTTGCTCATGTCAAGCAGACAAATAGGTTCTAAGGGGAGAAAAGATGGAGCCAAGAAAGCCAGGCTGAAGATTCAGAATAAGGGAAATAAATAAATTAATTAAGAACTAACCCAAACCCAGTGATTTGTTATTTTAATCATTGGAAGTGTCAACAAGCACGAGGCCACCTTTGACTGATTAAAAGATAAACCAAAATACAACATCATGCTTGGCGGAAGGTTATTAAAGGAGCCATGAGTTAAGATGGCAATTTGGACAAAAGGGCCTTTAAAATCCTTTCCAATGCTCAGGACTTGATTAACTCTTAGCAAACCATTCTCTAACTTGGGAGTCAGGGTATAGTTTCACTGAAGCCTGTGATTTCTGTTACAAAAACACTTGACCTAAAGGAAAGTGACCGAGTCTTGTTATCTTGCTAACCAAAGGACTTGGAGACAGTCATGTCACTAGGAGAGGAGAAAACCCTTCCTAAATATCACATGATGGAGACCTGGCATGTTATACCCCAAACCTCTTCCTCATAGTCAGAGACCTGTTCTGCCATGTAGGATGCATAATCTCCCTCCTCCTGCAAAAAAGCCAAGGCAGAACATCTTTCTTTATGCTGTTAACACAGTGGTCAGTTAATAGCTTGAGCTCTGCTAGACAGACTTCTTTGGGTTCAAATCCCTGCTTGCCCACTTAGTAGCTGTGTGAACTTGGGGGAGTTATTTACTCTGTAAAATGGGGATAATGAGTATGCCTGTCCACAGCCTATTGTGAGGATCGAATGAATTAGTATCAGCGCTTAGCGCAGTGGCTGGCAGTGGCTATTAAGAGTGAGCAGTTGCTGTAGTTCAAAGTTTCAGTGAGAAAGAGCTGCACTGAAGGAGAACCATAGAGGTTAGGGCAAGAAAAGTCTTGGCATCATGGGGTGTTTTACAAATTCTCGATTGTTTTGAAAAAGTCACACGACGTAACCCAGGAAACTCCCAGGTCTTCTAGGGTAACATCTGTAAGGCTGTGATGGAGAGACATTTTCTAACTGTGCTTCTGAAGCAGTGACCCATGTTAGTGGTAGGACTACAGATCTTTCTCTGACTCAGACATGTGCTGATCACCTCCTCCTTGCCAGGCACAGCACAAAGCTTAATTACACTCAGACCCTCCTTGAAGAACCGTGACATACATAACCCTAATACATCACTGTAACTAAGCTTAAAAAATGTCATGGAAATTCAGAAAAGAGAGCTTACTGCCCAGGAGACTTTGTGATGATTGAGCTGGTCTTTTAAGCATGGCTGAGAAGAATGTTCATCAAAAATTGACTGAGAAGTCAAAAGCAGCAATGATTCTTAACCCCCTCCTCACTCCTTCCATTCCTAACCTTGACTGAGCGTGGAGCAGGAAACAGCCTTTGGGAAAGAAGCTTCTCCCTTTCTCCACCATCCACTCTGACCTCCTGTGCCACCTTGGTCAGAGGCCCAACTAGTCCCTCGGACCCGTGGCAAATGAGGAGTGACATGCTGGTGGTTGAAGGAATTGTTGGTGTATTTGAAATCTGAGTTGGGTCTGTTCTTTATCAGCTCCCAGAGACTAAGATGTAGATCAACTCAAAACAGGTCCTAGTTTGCATCAAGTCCTGGCAGCCAACACTATTTTCAGGATTCCTTCAGGGCACTGGCCATGCAGAGGTGGACCTAGGACTACTTGTGACCTGAGTAGAAGCACCTCTCCAGGCGGCACCTCAGAAACAAAGCAACTGGTCTGTCACTGGGAGGGGACCATGGAGCAGGACTGTCCTCCGCTAGTCTCAGGAGCATGTCTCCTCCAACCGCGGTGAGAGCAGGCTCGGACTCCACGGCAGGAGGGTGAGCAGGTGCTCAGGGCACCAGCAGAGCAGAGGCTCACAAATGACACTTGGATTTGCTGTTTTAAAGCAAGGATCAAAGTATTCAGCAAGGAGAAAATTAGAATTTCATTAGATTTCTTTGTACCTATTTTACAATGTACTGTTATTTTATTTTTAATTCTATGGCAGGAGTAGGGAAATGTGCACATGGTAAGATTCTTAGAGACCAGGGTCTCTTGAAACCACCGCCCAGCCTAGAAGTAGGCACCTGACGAGAGGTCAGGGGCAGCTGGTTTGAGGGGAAGGTGAGGAGAAGTGGATGCCAAGGTGAAGTTTGGGTGCACTCAGACCTTCCCTCTGTACCCTCTCTTGCCACCCATCTGTTCTTTTGTTTATTGCTAGGTACCCAGGTCCTTCTGCTGCCCAGAAACCCCAGAGTCAGAAATTCCTGTGGCAAATTCCTGCTGGCTGGCTTCCCTTCCCTTTCCCATGTGGGCATTTTCTCGGTGCAACATATTTCAGAGGGACAGTTAGCAGAAGAACAGCCCATAGGATGAGGGATGGGCTAATGCTGTTTACTCAAACATACTACAGATCACCCTGTGAAAAGGCAGATTCTGATTCGGCTTATCTACGTCAGGTGTGGGATGCTGTGTCCTGCCAAGACGGGTGATGCCAATGTCTCTGGTCCTTGGACCACACCTTGAGCAGGGAGCAACTAGAGACCCTTCTAGCTCTGACTGTCCCTAGGCTGAGAGCTGGCCTCAGAGCCATCTCAGCCAGAGGTCCCCAGAATAACAGTCTCAGGGATCATTCCTGCAGTCCTTGGTGTCAGGAGGCAGAGCTAATCACCTCAAGGTGAATAGGATCCAGTTGGTGGCAGCGATTTAACCTCCCTTAAGCATCACTCTGGACTCCTATGTGAGCATCAGAGACTGAAAAAACACTCTCAAACAAATAAAGAACACCCTGTGTGATTGGACCAGGCTCCCAGAAAGGGCCACTGTCACAGAGTAACCTTCCGCTCAAAAGCCTGACTTGGTGAAGATGACTTCTCACAGAGTGAGACCCGGCCAACAGAAGGCGGCAGCGCTGTGAGCATTACCAGACAGCTCAGATTGGCTGCCATCACGTGTGTGTGTGTGTGTGTGTGCGCGCGCGCCTGTGTGCATGTGTGCATATGTGTGTGTGTCTGCACGTGTGTGTGCAGCAGGAGAAAAGTGGGGAGGAGGAGACAAGCCCACTGATGCATTCCCTGTGAAATGGATGCCACCTGCTTAGCGTCTCCCACCTAGGGCAGCTGGAAGGTAATTCAACCACCTCTTCTCTGTTTCCCTGGAAAAGGCAACACTAAAGCTCTGTCCATCAAACATCAAACAAACCTGAATGGGAAACAGAATCCTCTTACAAGGTAAGGGGAGGGGTTGTATTATGATGTTGGCACTGCCTCTAACCCCACCACCTGTTCAGCCACCAGTTTTCCTATCTGAGAGAACATGGAATGACAAAAACCTTGTAATGGTTTGACTGGGCTCCCAGGAAGGACTAAGTCAAGATAACTTGCCCCTGGTGCATATTAGCAAGCCCTGTTTGGAAGCCCTGTGCCCTGAGATCCTCCAGTACCCCACCCGAGGCTGGCTGGGCTAACTTGTTGTTATGGTGGGGGCAGGCTGCCTCCTCTAATGACACTCTGAACACTTCTTTGATTATAACCAATAGACACAGATAAAAGGGAGAGTGCCTTCAAAGACCTTGAGAGGGCTCTAAAAATACGGCTTCACTGGGGATTAAGCGAGGTCTCCTGAGTCCCAATTCGAGGAGAGGCTCCCTCTCCATCAGCAATATATACACATTATTCCATCTGCAGATTCTTTGGAGGATGTTTAGAGCAGTCACTGGACGTCAAATTCTGCAAAAGCAGCTCCCCAAGGAAGCCAGTCTTTGATTCTGCAGATAATATATCGTGTGCTAAATCACTCAGGGAAGTGCCACACAGTTGTTAGAATAAAGAAGGTTTAATTGCCAAATATTGGGCTTTAAAAACCAATCAAGTGTAGAAGGTAACTTTAATTAGAGAGAAGAATCAGATAAACAGAGTGTGAAAGGCTTAGTGTTTGAATAGCCTGTATCTCATTGTGCCTTCGTTCTCCACAGACATCGAGGAAAAGCAGAGATTAGACCTCTGCCATTCACTTTGGGACAATTATAAGCAAAGGGAACAAGTGTATTATTAATACTTCACTTACAGCCAGAAACCATCTTGCATTTATGGGGTTTTGGGACAAGACTCCTCGATTTCAGGAATGCTGAGAACCAAAGAACCAGCATCACTGCGCGCCAAGCATCCCAGCCCTGAAGACAATGAGTATTGACTCCTGATCGCCACATGTACACTCAGAACACAGACTGAAGATTATCAATCGACCTGCAGTCAATACTGTCCACACACCTCATTCATCTTGAAAAGAGAAAAAAAAATTGAGACCTGTCACAGCCATTTTCGACTCAGGCACTGCAGCAACCCTCAGGGTCTGGCTGCCTGCCTCCTCCTCTGAGCACAGAGCTCTCCTGTCCGGGCCGCCGAGATCACCGGTAACAGAGGCTCACTTTCCGACTGTGTCTTTAAAGTAGCCCATTTCCTGAAGGCACGAAGGTGATGGGTTCACCCTAAAGAGCTCACTCTCAAGCCTGGAAGACCCTCACTTACTGCAACAGCTTTGAACTATGAGGCTTGGGCCTCCCACTCACTGGAGTATTTTTAGAACTGAGCATAGAACAAAACTGAACTTTTCAAACAGGAAAGGAACACAAAGTGCTTAGGGCTGGATTTCAAAGGGCAAAGCTTATTTAAGAAGACTATTGATCAGGCCTAACTGCAACACGACAGGGTCCAGTGGGGGCAGAAACACGCAGGAAGAATCGGGTGGGGAAGCTAATCCCTGAGCCCCTCCGCTCACGTCAACTGGCTGTGCCAGCACAGTCCATGGCGTGTGGTGGCAACGGTGCCACAGGAAAGAGCCTGTGTTGGTCAAGGAAGATGATGCTGGTGGAAGGGTCTCCAAATAGACCCAGCATCTTTTCTGTTGGTGCGGCTCTGACCTTATCATCATGTGGAAGCCCAAGTTCTAATTTTTAAGATCAGTTCCTCACCTCTTCAGCAGAATGTCCTTTGATGACTTTCTGGATGCTTAAGTAGAGTTTGAAGGACAGGTCAGGTAGGAACTGACTGAAAACATGTCAAGGCAGTCAAGGGTCATCTTCAGAAAGGACCCTGAGCTTCATTTTCTCTTTTAACTCATTCTAACAACAAGTGTTTTCTGTGCACCTACTGTGCATCTGGCAGCTGCTAGGAATAAACCTAACAGAGACGACTCAGACACTGCCCCCAGGGAGTTCAAGGGGCGGTGAGAAAGAAAATCACACATAAATATTTAAAACATACCCCGTTACTTTCTCCAGACTGAGCATGATGCTGCTTGGCATCTGTCAGGGCGGTGGAGGCAGCTGCAGCTTGCTCAGGAGAAACCATCTTTGTTTTCCATCCTACCCTCTGCCTTGGCAGGGAAATCCCCTTGAAGAACCGTACCCCAGCACTTAAGTCTTTGCACAAATGCCTGTGTTCCAGAGACAAATGGAACTACTCTCAGGGCTCCTCCCAGGCTGGCTGGTAGCTCAGGCACACCAGATCCCCCACCCTTCCGAGGGCCTCGCATGTCAGAAGCCAGGCTCCTCGCTCCCAGGAAGGAGAGAGAACACGCCCGCGATTACACAGCTGATGTGCCAGGCGCACTTCTTTAGAAACAGATCATCTGCAGAGTGACATCAAATCATTACAATGTGTAAAGCAAACAAATAATTTATGTCACCCATATAAAAATGACACTGCATATCTACTATGATGGATGATGAGCTGTACGGAGGTTTTCCCCTCTCTCATCTCCCAAACCTGCGACCAAAAGGTTGTAAGCCCTAAAACAGTAGTTCATCACTGAGTCCAACCTCCCCAACCCCCTGTTTTACAAAGGAAAAAGTTGGGGAGATGAGGGGAGAAGAATTTCTCTAGGTAGGTTTTCCACAGGCTCATTCTTCTGTCTCTTCCTGTCCTCTGCCAACCTGCTATACGACACAAAACAGGCCTTCCCAGGGCTTTTGGATTTCTGAATTGCCTACACTGAGCTGCTTCTTGACAGGAAGCACTGGGGCCACGGGTGGGCCCACTAGATGGCCTGGGCGCACACTTCAAAAGCCCAGGAGTAGAGTAGGTGTCAAAAGAAAAACAGGTAATGAAGTGTAGCAGGATTAACAGTTGGAGATATTAACTGATGTGATTTTTATTCCACCAATTTCCTCTTACCTAGTGACCCTACCTCTTCTGCATTTCATTGCCTCCAGGAAGGGGGATAACAGAAGAGAAACAAAGAAAAGTTGTGGTATCCTAAGAATCAAAGCTTTTGCTTTGTGAGAGTCTGGGCTTTGCAATAGTCTCAGACCTGAAGAGCTAAAGGAAGATAGCTCACCAGTCAGCCTCTCCTGCCCTGAGACGAGACAAGGATGCTTCTGAGTCAGGGAGCCAGGGCTGGATCCGAGAGGCCTGTAGGTTCCTGGGGAGGACTGTGCCCTGCAGAGCCAGGCGTGAGTTTCTTCATGGGACTCAGACCAACCTTCTGTCTGTGGTTCCCCCAGCTGGTCTGCCTCCTGGCTGCCCCTGGATCCTTGCAGCCCTCATGCTTCCAGGGGCTGGAGTAGTAAAGCATGTTTTTCTCCACTGCCCCGCAGCCCCTACCACCACCAGCACCCCTCGCTGCCTTTCCTCTCTGTGCCTGCCCACCCAGCACAATCCCTGTTGGCATCACAGCAGTTCTGCACCTGTAGCCCCACCTTCATCAGTCTTCCAGGGAGGAGACCCATCCCATTGAGAACTATTAGGAAGCCAACTGAAGACCAGGGCCAATTTCCCATCAGCCATCAAGCAGGAACAGTTTCTAGCCGTTAGGGTTTGAACTGCACCAGTGACCTGCACGGAAGTGAAAAGCTCCGAGTGCCATTCTGACTCCCCAGAGCAGCCTTCTGTGTGCCTGTGCCTCTCACCTCGCCTCTCAGGAGCACAGACAGATGAGTCTTCACGACACGTTCACGCCAGTTCCTCTCCCCGGGCCCTCATTCTCAGGCCCTTTCACTGGATGCCCTCTGACCACATTCCAGGAGGATGTCCTGTTGTGTGAGCCCTTCTGCTGTTCATTAACATTACTCAAAACAGCTTTCTCTGACATAAATCTTAGATAGGATGGTGGAGGCCTGGGACTCCATTTCTAGGCCAATTCAAAGAAATCTGAGCCAGTGCAAGGCATCTGTCGTCACTCAAGGACAGTGACTCAAAGACAGCCAGGTACATTAGAAGCTCTCCATTTTCTCCCACCTTTTTCTCTGGGATGTGTTTTTCTTTTAACAGAATCAGAATCAATAGTTCTTCTCTCCTTTGTGATGGATATCGGTCACAACTATGCTAAAGTGTCACCTGACGTTTAGTTTGGTGGCTATTCTCCTGGATGGAACACAATTTTCTCTCTCTCTGGTGCCTGGAATATTGAAAGGGCCGAAGCAACAATGGGCAATGATGTGTCTAGTCACAGTTTTGCTAAAGGACTGAGAAAAGGAAACACATCTGCAGCTGGCTCCCAACTCACCACAGACCGATAAAAAGCAAACTCAGTAAGTGTTAACCTGTCTTGTAACAAAAACCCATTTATTACTGAGAAATCAGACATACATAAAAATTAGATCAAAGGCTCACTACTGTCCATTCATGATGTACTACCCATGCTGAGCAACTGTAATGTTTTTTCACTGCCAAAAAAAAAAAAAAAAATTAAAGACCCTTAGTACAGTTCAACGATAAGAGAATTTCACGAGAAATCTCAGCTGAGTTTTGCTGCCCCAGGAGATGAGCTGGTTTAGCTATTTTATCAAAGAGCTTTGAGATATAAAATTCTCCCGAGGGATTAGAAAGGAAAGAGGAAAACACTGCCCTTTAGGGAGACTGAGAACTATAACATCCCTGTTCTCGCCAGGCTCCCTGGGGAGAGATGTCCCTCACGTGGTCACCCCCAGGGACAGAGCGTCATCAGGGAGCAGGTAGCATCCATCTCACGTCCCCAGGCTGCCACTAACCGGCAGCCTCGTGTAAGATGTCAATTTCCTTGGGCTTCAGTTGTCTCATCTCACACATAGGAGCTGGATCTGAGCATCTCCAAAGACTATTCTAGCTTTGAAATCTTGTGATTTTTACATGGAACAGAGAATGGGAATTCCATAATATGAGATGTGAGAGAACTCAAGTGAGAATGGGAGGTGTGGGTGGAGGGAGGGAGGGAGGCAGAGAGGGAGAAAACACGGAAGAAATTATGGAGTAAGGAGAAAAAGAACAGAAAACATCTTTAGAAAAAAACAAGAGAAGTATAATAGAAAACAGGAGGGTAGATGAAGGGGGGAAGATAAGAATAAGACAAAGGTGAGGTGAACACAACTTCAGTGCTAATAGACACTAATGACAACGACAGTTTCTCTTTATTCAGCACCTACTGTGCTGTACATACATTTTCTCTAATATTCACAGATTTCTGAGGCTCGGGTTAATACATCCATTTCACAGGTGAGGAAACTGAGGCTCACCAGTGAAGTTAAAGAACTGGCGCAAGTTCACACTGCTAATAATTGATTGCAACCGTGGTTGAACCTAAGCACCCGAGCCAGCCTGTGCCATTCGTGATACTGCCACCTGGACCATTCTCACAGCAGTTCAGCAAGAGCTCCAGTGCTCTCCCCTGCTTCAGCTTATGAAGCATAGTTCAACTAGAGGAGCTGTGAGAACTCCATGGAGGCAGCATCCTCATCCATCAGCAGTTTTGAATGTGCCTCTGACACTGGAGGGGAAGGTCAAGGTGAACTCCCCTAAACTACTGATAGAATCCTGCTGCAGGGAGATGGTGTGATAAGAGAGGGACAAGCACCCCCTTAGACATCAGCAGAGCTGGGCTAGCCTATGGCCACAGGTTCCTCACATGGCTCTTCCCTGCACTGCCCAGCTCTAAGCATTGCTGAAACCCTGGGTGCATAAACCCCTGGGTGCACATATGATAAGGGCATAAGGAGTTGGATGCAGGCCAGGGACAGTCCTGTTCCAGGCACTTCCTGACATATGTGAGAGGAGTAGGGAGGTAGGAGCCATTCCAGCAAAACCTACTGATGTCCTAAAACCTGACATCCCCAACACCCGGACCTCAGCCCAGTACTGGTCTGTGGACTATTAGAAACCAGGATTCACATCACCACCTGAGCTCCATACCCCTCATTCAGTGGAAAAATTTTCAATTTTGGGGCCACACAGCAGGACGTAAGCAGTGGGCAAGAGGGAATGAAGCTTCATCTGTATTCACAGCCGCTCCCCGTCACTCGCATCACAGCCTGAGCTCCTGCATCACCGTGTGAGCTCCTGGGTACCGCTGCTACAAATCACAGGCACCTGGTTCTTGCTTAAGGAAAGTCAGGAAGTCAGGCTCAGCTTTAAGAAAATTGGTGATTTAAAAAAAAAAAAAAATTATCACTCAACGGAGACAAACAAGAATGCGAAATTGCTACAGTCTTTTCATTTTGCTCAAGACTCACGCCTGACTTCTGTTAAATAGAAAGCTCCTGAGTACATTTGGAAGATGATTAGATTTACAAAAGTTCCATTTGTCCACAACCTTTCACACAACCTTGCATTAACACAGGAGAGTTACACGGGCTTGAGTCCATGTGACTTGGGAAAATGTGTAAAACAAGAAGTGAAGCATTCAAATTTGTGCAGGCTGCAAGGCTAAGACCCAGAAAGAAAGCAGATGGGGCTGAAAATGAATCCTGCGGTGGGAAAATGAATTTAGGATGAGCCGAAGCCAAGAACCACCGCTGGCCCCACCCTGGCTCCCCTGAGCACCCTCCCTGTGAATTCTGATGACTCTCTCTCTTCCACCCCCTTGATCCCAGGAAGCACAGGGAAAAGTCAGAGGAATATCACCCACCTGGGGGGAAATATTTTAGAGCTGATAGATTTTTTTTTTCCCTACCTGCAGAATTGAAATTAAATCTTTCTTATTCACTGTTCCTGGATAAAGTGGCTTTTAAAAGTTATCCGCCATTGTCATTTTCGCTTGCGCCTTCACTCACGCACACAATGAAAATAAAATGAGTCTCAGAATGACTGATGTTCCTCTTTTTAATGATGAATTCCACCGATTTTCATGTCCCTTAGAGGAGTTTTATCATATTCATTTTCTTTGCCCAGGTTAGTTTTTCTCCCTTTTTCCCATCCAATCTTGTCTTTCTTTCCCTTACATTTTCTGAAATGTCTATTGAGCCATAGGAGGACGATTTCTCCTTCCCCAGCTCTGACCATTACTCATGAACCAACACAAGCGGCAGTTTCCAACAACATGAAGATGGAAACTACATTATTCCGTTTAACTAAGGCATCAGCACAATCATCACGGATTCTTTGTAGAGGACGATCCAAAGGCAAGCAAGTTGCACCTGAACTAATAACTTTGCCTGGAAAGGAAATGGCATCCGCAATGATCAGTGTGAAACCAAAATGTGTGTTAACAGAGACGTTGCTACAGGACTGGTATAGAGATGGCCACGTGGCCATTCCTTCAGTAAAACACTTATGAAGCACTGAGTGTGTACTGCACTGAGCTAGGCAATTAGAGTGCAAGGTGAAAAACACATAGCCCAGACTGCAAGAGGTCAGAGTCTCCATGGTGGGAGCCCAAAGTCCAGTTGAAAAATAAATGCAAGTTAGAAGTTTTCTTCTATTACCTCTGTTTATTGAGTTTGCACAGACAAATTCTCTGAGATTTTCCCTGGGAGCTTTTAAAAGTGGATGGAAGCCCACTCAACAGAAAGAAAGGTCTTCTGAAGTCCAGTTTCCTACCTGCTCTATATCGCGTTCAATATGACCCAAGCAAATATCATTTTTAGGTAAAGCACACTGGTACCACAATAATCCATCTAGTGATGGTTCACTAATCTAGAATACATTTACTATACCATGTACCTACTATGTCCTAGACAAAGTTTAGGTGCCGGGTGAGGGATACAAAGAGGAACTGATCAGGGATTCAGTCCTCAAGCCACTTAACATTTTCCCATGATCGAGCCAGCAATCCAAGGCCCATGTTTATTACTTTGCTCCTAAATTTATAGACTTGTGCCAAAATGCACATTGGACCCACACTGTGCACACCATGGATGTGGCAATGGATGACGCACAGGTGTCTGCTGAAGAGCTCCAAGGCATATGACAAGTGGTCCACAGGATGTGTGCACACAAAAGGGACTCAGGCACTGAGAGAGGATAGCTCGGGAAGGCTTCACAAGGGGAGCAGATATGTGGGTTGAGTTTGGAAAGGTGAGTTCACCAGGGAGAGAATGAGAAAAGGACCCTCCACAGAGAGGAGCAGCAAGTGTGCAGATAGCTGTGAGAGAGTAGGATGGGCTCCGTAAGGGAGAATGTGGAAGTGACCCACTGAGGAAAAGGCAGAAGTGATGTTGAAAATGTGCGTGGGACCCGTGACCAGCCATGCTCTCACCAAAGAAGAATGGAATCAAACCCATGGGCGATCCTCCATGGCACTCTTCTGTAGACGAGAATCCCAGTAAAGTGAGATTAGAACCTATGCCTTTATTGAAAGTGTCAGCATAGGAAAATATTGGTTAAGTGTGGCACGCGAACATGCCTGCGGAAATGGAAACACATCATCACGTGCTGCAGACACTAAGGGTTTCTATGAAGGCAAGAAAGTTTCTTGAAAGCAGGCAGTGGTTACAACAGATAAGAGACCTGCCTCAGAGCCTCTGTGTGGTCTTTAGCTTGTGACTTGTTTTTAAGGACAAAAAACAGACTCGTCTTAGTTCATCCGGCTGTCCTCCGGCCATGAAGCATCTGGTTAGATTAAGGAGCCTATGATAACTTGCTGAGTGCCTCGTGACTTGGGTCATGGCCTGGCCACGCAGCCACAGCACCTGTCATGGCAAGTTTCTTGACAAGAAGAGCTAGGATGTCAGGGAGGCAGACAGGCAGTGAGAGAATGTTGCAGTGGGCAAATTAACACAGGTTCCTTGTCAGGGAGAGAAGGAGTCTGTCTAGCTGCAAAAACCAGAGAGGTCAAGACGGACCACCAACAGCCTGCCATGGGGAGCAGGAGCATCAGGCACTTTCTTGATGGCTTGTGTGGTGCAGAAGCTGGACTCTTGGGCCTGGGGAACTTAGAAGTTGTCCAAGGACTCAGGGACTGGTGAGACAGTGAAAGGGACGCAACTGGACAAGGCCCCAGCTGCTGAACAAGAGATAAGGGAAGGTTCACAGGCAACCAAACTGGACTGAGTTATCGGGAACATAGCAAAGAGCCTCAGAGGACCTCAGTAAGGCTGACTTACTGTCAAGAATAATAGAACTGAAAGAAACAGGCAGAGCTCCTGAGTTAGGGGACAGGCGTGATGCCAGATTCCAGGGTCATGGAGCTTCAGCTTGGCAGACAAAGGAGTAAGAGCCAAGAGATCCATTATAGCTGCACCTCCTATTAAGCCTAAAAAGTAACCATGTTTTCTTATTCAGATAGAACCTTATGCTTTTTGTGTTTCCATTTGCCCAACCAATGCCACTTTCTACATTGTCACTTTTTCCCCTCCAAAAGGTAAAAGAGTTAGTAGGCTGGTTGTCTCTTCCTCCCACCCTCAACTTTAGCCAAGTGTTGCAAAGGGCTGAGTCTAAAAACATGCTGCTTACTGTGCTTGTGTGCATGTGCATGCCTGCCTGGGTCTGGGACCAGGTCGTTGCAATGTCCCAAGGCAATGTGAGCATCATAATTGCTGCCATTTATCGGGCGCCTCCAATGGGCACCGTGATGAACTCTTGAATCTCTTATCCTTATAATGCCAGAGGATATAATTTCTTGCATTATTTTACAGGGTTAAAGCTGAGAATCTCGAGTGCTCCCTAGCACTGAGTTTATGATAGAAAATAAATATCATCACACTTCCCTGTAGAAGGCAAGGTCTAGAAGAGTAATGACTGCATTTAGCCAACCAGGCAGGCTATTCTATCTGGAATGGCTGAGTCAGCCAACCAACTGATTTGACTGATTTTGTCCAGTGAACTGACTAGTTGATTGACTGGCTTGCCAGAATCACACAGTTACTTCAGCACCATGTTGCCACAGCTTTAAAACATGCCTCTGCTGGTGAAATGAAGTGAAAAGTTAAGAAATTGCTTCGATGATTTCCTGTATGAAAGACACCAGCCTGGATTAAGACTTAAAGAACTTCTGCCATAAACCAAACTGTATGGTGGAGAATGACTCAGTGAAGCCATGGCCAGATCCCTGGACTGGACTTCTCCTCCTGGGTCTGCTTTTGTCCAGCTAAACCTCAACCACAACTCTTCATTAGAATTATCTAAGGAGCTTTTTAAACCATGGATGTGAGGAGGTTCCAGAGACTGGTTAAATTGATCTGGGGTGGAACATGGACAATGGTATTCTTTGTTTTTTTTTTTTTAAGTTTCGCAAGGGATAATAACACAGCTATGGAGAACCTTGGAGTTTAGCAGCATGGCCTGTCTAGGCCTCAGTTTCCTATTTATTTAATGAAGATGTCAGACCAGGTGATATCTAGGACTCTGTATAGCTCTAAGATTTCATGTTAATCCTGATCCCATCCCCAGCTGGTGGGCAGCTCTGAAAAGACCACTTTCTCTTTGCATAATTTAATTCCTGAATGCCGCCAAGACGGCTGACCTATCACAGAAGGTTGCCGTGTGGGTTAATGAGATCATATTTGCAAAGTGTTTGGGGCTTTGGGGAAGGAATCTTTAATGTATGCAGCTAAAGAATGATTACAGCAATGTTAATGTCATTATTTTTTTTTTTAGGAAGAGTAAACCACAGTTCACAACCCTGCATCTGCCATAATTAGACTATCTTGTCAGGATGGAGAGTGGCAGAGTGGAGAGTAGATTAAAGCAGGGCTACTTGTGCTAAGATGAGATGCCGGGTTAGGTCTCCAAGAGCCATGTCCATACAATCACAATTGACATAGACTGGGCCTAAAAAACGTTAATCTGTACAAAATCCTCTCGTCCTCAAGCACACAAGACTCTGTGTGGCCCAAGTCTTTGTGGACCTACTTCCATATAACAGGGAAAAAAGTTGCATCTTGTGGCTCTTTTCCAAGGGTAAGTAATCATCAGTGGGACTATATTTCTAAAATGTTACTGCTTGTGCTATTTCTAACACATTGACATGGGAACTGAAAAATAATCTTTCTTTAAGATCCTGTACATTAGACCTACCCACGCTCAGCCTACAGGGACTAGAGTGATGGCAGAGGCTCTGGAGCCCAAGAGACGTGAATTTATATCTACAGCCAACCTCTGTGACCTCTGGGAAAGCCTCTTTCTTCCTTTTACCTACTTTTCTTCTATTAGATAATGTGAGAAACACCTAGCAAAATGCCTAGCATAACTCAATAAACATTTCGTTTCCTATCTCTGTACCATGCAGAGCTGATGTTATCAGACTTGATATAAGAGATTTCCAGGCAACAGTCACCACTGCCCAGATGGTACTGAGGCCTCCAGTAGTACAGATCTCTCATTTTTCATGGCCCATCTGCAATCTCATCCATCCATCCATCCATCCATCCATCCATTCATTCATTGACTTACATTCAACTAGTTTGTATGTTTTGTTTAACACAGGCCCAGATATAGTCTTTGTCATTAATAATCAATTAATAATTAAAATTCTTGGGAATTTGAAACATTCCATTTCAGGATTCTCTCCAAACTCTCAGGGCAATTCAGATGCACCAAGTGATCTGAAGATCAGTATTTAATGTTCTCCATGGATGTTTAGGAATCAGCAATTCTCTCATAACATGAGCTTATAAAATAAAAATTGGAACCTTGAAGAAGGTTGGGTTCATGTATGGGTTTAAACAATTCCAGCCAAAATATGAATAGGATTCTTTAGAACTTGAAAAATGATTTTAAAATCCCTCTATTATAACATTAACAAATAGTTAAAAATAATTTTAGCATTCTTTAGATAAAGAAAGTGAATGGAGGAATGGGAAAATGGAGGATTCTCTTAGCATATATTTGGATATTTTATAAAGCTTTAATTCTTAAAATGTGTGCTGACACCAACACAGATCAGTGGGACTGAATGGAGACTCCAGAAACAGACCCAGGTCTACAAAAGAATTTAATATATGATAAATGGAGCATCTCAGTTTCATAGGGAGGGTAGGACTAGTCATTAATTATTGCTGCGGCCACTGGTTTAACTATTTGGAACCTCAATGCAAATCATCTGCCACAGTACAAAGCAGGTAAAATAAAATAAGCGTAAAAAACTAATCCATAACAAAACTCAATAGAAATACAAAACAGTATTTCACATATTTCTAATTAAGAGAGGATATTCTAAGATTAAAATTAATAGAAAGGATTAAAAGAAAAAAGAAGAAAATTCGACCACTTGAAATACCTTGAAGATAGTGTGGTTTGTTTCCAGACCACTGCAATAAAGCAAATAAGTGAGTTACACGAATTTTTTGGTTCCCAGTGCATATAAAAGTTAGGCTTACACTATACTATAATCCATTAAGTGTGCAATATCATTATCTAAAAATGTACATATCTTAATTTAAAAATACTTTATGGCTAAAAAATGCTAACAATCATCTGAGCCACAATCTCTTTGCTGGTGGAGGGTCTTCCTCGATGTTGATGCTTCTCTGACTGATCAGGGTGGTGGTTGCTGAAGGTTGAGGTGGCTGTCACACTTTCTAAAATATAACAGCAATAAAGTTTGTAACATCAGTGGATTCTTCCTTTTTCTTTAGCATGTAATGCTGTTTGATAGCATTTTACCCACAGAAGAACTTCTTTCAAAATTTGAGTCCATCCTCCCAAACCTTGCTGCTACTTATCAACTAAGGTTACATAATATTTTAAATCCTTTGTTGTCATTCCAAATATGTTCCCAGTGTCTTCACCAGGAGTAGATTCCATCTCAAAAAACAAAACAAAAGCCAAACAAAAAAACCCAACAAAACCAAAAAAAACCTCACTTTCTTTGCTCATCTACAAGAAGCAACTCCTCATCCATTCAAGTTTTATTATGAGATCGCAGCAATTCAGTCACATCTTTAGGCTCCACTTCTAATCCTAGTTTTTTTGCTATTTCTACCACATCTGCAGTTACTTCCTCCACTGAAGCCTTAAACCCCTCAAAGTCATCCACCAGGGTTGTAATCAACTTCTTTCAAACCTGTATTAATGTCAATATTTTGACCTTCTCCCGTGCATCATGAATGTTCTTAATGGCATCTAGAATGGTGAATCCTTTCTAGAAGGATGCACTTTTCCCAGATCCATTACAGGAATCACTATCTATGGCAGCCATAGTCTTACGAAATGTATTTCTTAAATATGAAGACTTGAAAGTTGGAATTACTCCTTGATCCATGGGCTGCAGATAGAATGTTGTGTTAGCAGGCATGAAAACAATGTTGATCTCTTTGTATATCTCCATCAGAGCTCTTGGTGAGCAGTAATATTTTGAAAGTAGTACTTTTTTTTCTGAGCAGTAGGTCTCAACGGTGGGCTTAAAATATTCAGTAAACCATGTTACAAACAGATGTGTTGTCATCCAGGCTTTGCTGTTGCATTTGTAGAGCACAGGCTGAGTAGATTTAGCACAACTCTAAGATTTTCAGAATGGTAAATGAGCATTGGCTTCCACTTAGAGGCATTATCTACATCAGCCCCTACCAAGAGAGTCAGCTTTTCCTTTGAAGCTTTAATGCTAGGCATCACTTCTCTCTAGCTATGAGAGTCCTAGATAGCATCTTCTTCCAATGGAAGCCTGTTAGATCTAAGTGGAAAATCTGCTGTATAGTGCAGCCACCTTCATCAGTGATCTTAGCTAGATCTTCTGAATAACTTGCTGCAGCTTCTACATCAACACTTTGCTGCTTCAAAACTTTTATGTTTGGAGATGGCTTCTTTCCTTAAACCACATGAACCAATTTCATACTTTTCTTCTGCAGTTTCCTCACCTCTCTCAGACTTCACAGAATTGAAGAGAGTTAGGGCCTTGCTATGGATTAGGCTTTGGCTTAAGGGAATGTTGTGGCTGGTTGATCTTCTATCCAGACTGCTAAAACTCTCTCCATTTCAGTAATAAGGCTATTTTGCTTTCTTATCATTTCAGTATTCACTTGAGTAACATTTTAAATTCCTGTCAAGAACTTTTCCTTTGCATTCACGCTTGGTTAATTGGTACACGAGGCCTAACTTTCAGCCTATCTCAGCTTTTGACATGCTTTTCTCACTAAACTTAATCATATCTACTTTTTTACTTAAGAGATATGTGACTCTTTCTTTCACTTAAACACTTGCAGACCACTGTGGGATTGTTAATTGGTCTAATTTCAATATTGTTGTGTCTCAGGAAGTAGGGAGGCCTGAGGAGAGGGTGAGAGATGGGGGAACGCCGGTCGGTGGAGTAGTAAGAACAACACACACAACGTTTATAGATTAAGTTCAATTATATGGACGTGGTTTGTGGTGTCTCAAAATAATTACAATGTGCCATCAACAATCACTGATCACAGATCACCATAACAGATATAATAATAGTGAAGAAGTTTGAAATATTGTGAGAATTACCAAAACGTGACCCAGAGACATGAAGTGAGTTCATGCTGTTGGAAGAATGGTGCTGATAGACTTGCTCAACCCTGGGTTGCCACAAACTTTCAATTTGTAAAAAAATACCGTATCTGTGAAGTGAAACAAAGGAAAGCATAATAAATTGAGGTATGCCTTATTAAACTGTATAAAAACATTGTAAAGGATTTTCAAATTGGGAAAAATTTACAACAAACATAGACGGGGGTTACTCTTGATATCATCCAAACAATTTCAAAAAACACTAAGACTGGTAGATAAAAAGTCTGTGGACATTAACAGAAAATTTATACATGCACATGGACACACAAACACAGCTAACAAATGTGAAAAGTTGTTCAACCTTGCTAGTAAGTAAAGCATTGCAATTTAAAAATAAAATGGCATTTTTTCCTTACCTATCAAATTAAAATATATTTTTAAAGTAATATTCAGTTCTGGCAAGTGTTCAGTGAGATAAGCATTCCTATACACTGCTAGTAGGAATATAAATTGTTCTGGAAGAGCATTTTTAAAGACTCTGAAGGCAAATATAGATATCCTTTAAAATGTGCCTACCTTTCGACCCAGTAATTTAACTCATTGAAATCCATCCCAAGAAAATTATCTGGTATACACATAAAGGCTTTTTTGCATAAGAATATTCACTGCTGCAATCTTTACAGGAAAGACAAAACAGAACAAAACCAGGAAGCAAACTAACAGCCCAACATGAGAAACGATAATGTAAATTATGGCATACCCAAAAGATGAGTTATTATGTATTCTCTAACAAAGGTGCTTATTAAGAACTTATGCAATGTTAAGTGAAAATATCATCTTGAAAATTTTATATGGGATATTCTCAGATCTATATTTTAAACCCACAAAGTAAAGGCTGATAAAAAAAATTAGATTACTTTTAGCAGTTATGGACAATTATTTTCTTCTTTGTTATTCAATTATTTTAAAAATAGTTAATTTTTTATAATTAAAGTAGCAAATTTTTATAAAAGGAACATTGATGCATATTCCATTTATTACTTTGCAATAGGAGAAAGATGGGGTGAGCTTGACAATTGTCTTCAATCTCAGTCCTCCTTTCCTTCTGCCCTAATCTTCCTTCCTAAGCTCTCTCTATGAGGCACACACACATGGCCTTGAAGGAGAAATAAAAGAATCATTTGTGGGCCTGAGTTTTCTCTTTTATCCTGACAGCCAAATGGGAAGACTTCTTCTAAACAGGAGATCTAAGGTATTATAGGAGAAAAATAGATAAATAGATAAATGCTTAACAAAAGCCCTCTCTGCCGAGAAAATGCTCCTGGAACCACCAGTGGTTTTGTAATAAAGCGTCCCGTCTCTGTGGCTGTCTTCTTAATAAGGCAGAGACACATTTACTGTAGCCTGGTGGGTGACGATCAGCAAAACTTAGCAAAAAAATACCGCACGGATTCCCTCCAAATGTTAGCAGCCAATTTCACCCTGGGAGGTAAAATTACTGGACCTGATAAGCCAATATTAAAAGACCAAAAAAAAAAGCTCCTTAAATATTTCAAAGACCAATTTGAGCCATCAGACCTGCATCTGAACAAACGGGAAGATGGCAATCTGGAAATTATAATAAGAATGAATTGATTTTGTATCTGTTCTGTAGCGCCATTGTGATCACTGACAGCAGAATGGGTTCATTTTATGTCATTTTCTCCTAAGCCTCGTGGAATATTTTCTTTCAGGTCTTGAGATATGAGCAGAAAGCACAGATGGCCCCGTCTGCTTCAACCCAGCAGAGATTACAAATGACTTTGGAGTTGTTTAAACTTGTTTCTTTTCTCAGAGCAACCTGGCTATTCAGCAGCTGTTCATTTCAAGGCTCACAAAGATGCCGGTGGAGACTGGACTACTTTAAAAGAAGCTCCAGTGCGGTGCGGCACAGAGCACGGTATCGGATGTGGTGGTGGTGGGGATTGAGCTACTATCAAGTTTTTTATTTTTAATGCAGAAGAATAAGTGCAAATAAAATACCATTTGTTTGATTTTAGGAGATACACACAGGGTCATGATGTCCACAACTTACTTACTTACTATCAAACGGTTCAATGACAATAAAAAAATGTACATATATACACACACATATTAATACATTAATATTTTTATAATATATATATAGAGAGAGAATGTGGCAAAATATTAAGAATTAGAAAAATGTAACAAAAGTGTATATGGTGGTTGATAATACTGTTCTAACACCATTTCTTTATATTTTAATCATTTTTAAAAAGATTTCTAAAATAAATTTAGCAACTATTAATAGCTGTTCACAACTTCTTTTAACTGTCCTATCTCCATGTATATTCCAACCCGTCCGATAACTCCATTTCTTGAGCACGCTCTCTGCTTTACCACTTCCTTGCCTTTGCTCATGCTATTTCCTCCACCAAAAATGCTCTCCTCCTACTCCTATTCATGGGCCTTTCAAAGGTTTTTTTTTTTTTCCAATGCTTTTCCTTGAAACATCCTCAAATCTCTGCCCCTCCATCCCCAGTTATGTATGATTTCTTGCCTTTGAATCTCTCTTGAGACCCAGATTAAGATCTCAGAGCACCCTGTCCTTCCCCGTCAAACCCCTTACTCCTCCTTGCTGTCATCGCTAGCTCACTCTCTCCCTTTCTGAACTTAGGCCCCCTGGAGGCAGAGACCACGTCTGTCTCGTTCACCAGTACGTCCCAAATGCCAGGGACGGTGCTTAGCATACAAATGCTCACCAAATATTTGTTGATTTTCTGACTAATTATTTGCCTACTACTTGATTTTAAATCTCCTTAAATCAGGGACTCTTTCTTTTTTTTTTTTTTTTTTTGAGACAGAGGCTCACCGCGTTGCCCGGGCTAGAGTGAGTGCCATGGCGTCATCCTAGCTCACAGCAACCTCAAACTCCTGGGCTCAAGCGATCCTCCTGCCTCAGCCTCCCGAGTAGCTGGGACCACAGGCATGTGCCACCATGCCCGGCTAATTTTTTCTATTATTTTTAGTTGTCCAGCTCATTTCTTTCTATTTTTTTAGTCGAGACGGGGTCTCACCTCTTGCTCAGGCTGGTCTCGAACTCCTGAGCTCAAACAATCCGCCCACCTTGGCCTCCCAGAGTGCTAGGATTACAGGCGTGAGCCAGCATGCCCGGCCCAGGGACTATTTCTAATATATCTCTATATCCATGCACAACGTATATGCTCAATAAATATTTTATTAAATATTTTTTTAAAGCAGAGATATGTGAGGAGTTTTTCACTTTCACCAAAGCACTAGACTTGTTTATTCATGCAGTCACTGGACCAAGCATTTGGATCAACTAAAGCTTTAGATCTGGCCATCCAAAGGGTACAAAAATGAGTTAAGTAGGAGTTAAGTGTGCAGAAGGCAGTGGGGAGTGAGTTTCAGATCTTCTTGTCAAAAAACAAGTCTCAGAGCTGCCTGAGGGAGAGTGATCAGGTATCTCAGGGCTGAGCACTGCCCTGGTGGTGTCGTCAGTCACCAATCCCAGAAGGTGAAGCCTACCAGACAGATTCCCTACACCTGCTGGTATCCTTTGTTGTATCAGCTAATTGGGAAACAAGCTCAGATGGCGAAATCTGAGGGAAATAACTGCCACCATTCTGATGATTATGTGGCCAAAGCCTCTCTTTTTGTGTGCATGTGTGACACTTGGGGTCCTTCATTATTAAACCAGTATCTTCACCAGCTCTTTTCCCTTTGGGGATAGCCACGTATACTCAGCCCTAGGGTCACTCACAGGGACAAAATTATCCACAGAAATCCCATTAAAGGAAAATCTAAGGATTTTGGAATTCTTTCCTATTGCCTTTGGAAATTGGTGGTTTCAAGTATTGCTGGAATGCGAGTTATTGTTCAGGATTTAGAAACCATACATGACTTGGAGAGATTTTGTGCTGGATAGAAAACATATAGACTTTGGTCTTGCTGCCACAAACTACAGAAACACAAACACAAACTCCTAGAGTCCAGCTCTTTCTGGCAAATGTACTTTCCTATGCAGATAAAGAATGGTAACACTCTCGAGAAGTATGACAGTCTTTGGCGATGTCCTAGAACATGGCCACCATACCTAGAGCCTACTTAGGCCCCATGGACGGCCAAAGGTAGGATGATGATACTCAAAGAACTCCTTTCACGCTGTAAGCGCCACTTAGGTAGGGAAGCATTTACCCCCACCCCCAGGGAGAATAATACTTGGGCATGTGCACAGAAGGCTTGGTCCTAGACAGGGAAGGCCTCTGGCCTTTCTGCAGAGTTTTTCCGGAGGGGGAAAAAAAAATCCAAGGAGGGAGAGAACAGGGAGGTATCCAGAGCAGCGACTGGGGCACTGCGTTAAGTCAGGGCCTTGGTCTATTGCTACTTTCGTGCTCACCCCTCATGAGAACTTGGATAAGCTGTTGAGCTTTTCTGAGTTTCCATTCTTCATCCTTAAAAGAGAAATTTTAAAAAATTTGCTGCACCTACTTCACAGAACTATTGTGAGGAATCAGTGAGATGAGGGGATTTAAAATGTCTGAAATCAGAACCCGTGGCGGCCCCAGCTGGCTAGTTTCAATACGGCCTTTCTCCCTAGGCAGAGTACAACAGTACCAATGAATTTTCCATAGCCTCTTCTCTGCCATTTTTTTCTACTTCTCTTTTGACTGAAGAATAAACATTTTCAGAAACTTCTAGTCTAACTTAAAAGAATAAAACAAAACTCTGAAAGTTGAGATCCCGCCAGGGTGCCAAGCTGGACATTTAAGTGGTTGAGAATGGGGTCATAGAGAAGAGAGGGGGTTGGACACTTTAAGAAACTTAGTGTTTTGTTTTTGTTTTTTTTTTTGAGGAAGAGAGAATAATTGACAAAAAAGCAAAAGTAATAAAGAAATGCATTAAAAAATCATTTCTCGAAATGAGAAAGAGACATGCTATTGTACTATCATCAACATACCCCATTTGGCTGATCAAGGAATGCAAAAGTGGAACCCAAAAAGACACAAGGCCAACAACAATGGCCAGGGCCAGTATCACCTACCTCCATCTATTCGTTCAGTGTACTCGTGTTCAGAATTTTCTCTGTGCCAGGCACTGTGTGGCATTAGGGTGCAGAACAGGACAAAGCTCCTGACTTCAAGTAGAGGAGGTGAGTCTGTAATTCACTGTGGTGTGTTCTGCACTCTAAGAATGATGACAGCCCAGAATGAGGCCACCCACACTGCTTGGAGGAGGGAGTGAGGGATGCAGACGGACGGGAAAGGGAGGGAGGAGCCCTAGAGGAGGCGATGCCTGAACTGAGTCTCACAGGTGACAGGTGGAGCCGGGCACTGATGCCTGACAGACAGCAGGATGAACCTCTCAGGGAAGGACCTAAGGTAGGTCCAGCCACCAACACGCTGGACCACAGAAAGGTGCCAGGTTTAGTCAGTCCTTAGCCTGTGTCTGGGCACAAAAATAAATCCTTGTGTGCATCTTCAACATTCCCAGAATTTCCTGAAGCTCAGGAAAGGAACTTGAACTATTCACTGGTTCCATTTATCTCAAAGGCAATCTAAGGTGATTCCATAAAAGTGACTTGGAAGAAGGAGTTTAGGATACACAGAGAATAAGTTGCTATGGGGACAGGGACAGACAACTTCTTATGAACCCCTACAGCCCACCCCCAAAATATCATTAGGATTAGGGTCCCTAGGAACTTCCAGTAGGAAGTGCTGGCAACAGGGAGATCATTGAGCAGGGCACAGCCCTGCAGGCACTCACGTTTCCTACACATCAGACCTAATAGCAGCCTCTCTGCTTGGGGGCCCAGGGAGAGCCCTTTGGCTCAAGTCTACCTCCACCCACCTGGCCACCAAGGAACACAGGCGGAAAGGAAAAAACACAACTTCCCCAAGGCTCATGGCTTCCAAGTTCTAAGTAAGATGATCTGGGGAGCTGGAATGGTCTACAGAGTAGTCAATTGACATCTCCAGTGTGTGGTGACAGAGCAGAGACTCACGGTGGCGTGGACCCAGGCTCCTGTTTCCCCCCTGTGGGCTCCTGTATGCACCAGCCCCTCTTGCTCATCCAGACCAGGTGGGCCTAGCTCACAGCGAGGGGCAGAGAGGCCCTAAAGGCACGCACGGTCTTCTCTTTCCCCAGGGAGAAACAGGGTGTAAGGCAGCTCCCGCAAGCACCTATGAACCCACAGATGGCAAGAAAGGAACAACCTTCAACCCAGGGAGACCGCAAAGTCCAGGGATGCCCCCTCCCCAACCTGGCTGATGGGAGAAAAATATATAATACATACTAACTAGCAGACGCTGTGAGAATTGCCTTCCACCAAGAGTGAGTGAAGAAAACAAGAAACATGGGAAACAATAACCCATTTGCTTTCCCAATTTGCAGTTCCCCTTCATTGCACCTAATTTGAAAAATGCATAGAATTTTTTAAGCTCAATGACTAGTCATCTATCGCTCAATCCCAGAGACTGCTTTGTTAAAAAGAAAAAAAAAAAAGAAAAAAAAAAAAGAATATTCTAGTTGCTACCTATACTGAGCAATGCTTCGGTTTTCTCATTTACTTTTAATGATTGTAAATTCGGCTCTGAGACATATGGGTTTTGCCTGCACTGAGCAGTGTCTGCGGTTGCTGCATCCCCTCCAGCCTTCACGGGTCAGAGGACCCACACCACTGCCGCAGAGGAAACTGGCCTCCACCCCTCGCTTTTGCCTTCCTTTCTTCCCTTAACTTTTTTCATTTTCTGTTTTCCTTCCTGCCTCCCTGCCTGACTTCTTTCTTTCTTTCTCCAGGAGGAAAAAAACCACATCTTTCCATTTGCTAGGAGTATACAGACCATTAAAGTTAAAAGCGTCCCTAAAAATCATCCAGGAGTCCATCATCTCCTATTGAGGAAATTGAGGCTGAGAAATCACAGCCTGGAACCACAGTTATTTATTGAAGGGTCAGCTTTAGGCTCCTAAAGTTTGCGGGACTGCTGGGTCAGTATTCTTCCTGCCGCAGTACTGCAGTGCAAGCACAGGGCAAATCAGTTTGGGAAAGGACAGTTACTAACTTCTTAACCTCTAGGTCTGGAGGGGCATAAATAATAATAACAGTAGACTCCAAATTAAAACCTACCTCTAGTTCTGTAAGGTAAACTATACAATCAGAGAAAATAGTTCTGTTCAAATGTCGACTCGGTTTAAATGTCAAAACAAAACAAAACAAAATCTCCCAAACCTAATTAAGATTAAATATATTTGGCACAGTCACATAAGGAACCCACACATGACTCCCAAAATAGTCACCCACTTAAGCTCAGTGAAGTATGGAGACTGAATGAGAGGAGAAGAAAGCTTAGCAGTTGATTGCACTGGGCAACTTCCATGGTCTTGCCAACGGTGGGGGGGGGGGGGCGGGGAGAGGGGGGAAAACCTTTCACAGCCAAATTGTATTCAGGGGCTAATTATCAAGGTGGTAGATTATTCAGGATTTCTGCTTTTCCCATCTCCCTCTGCCAATGATTTTTAGATCATTGTTCTATTCCCTTGTACCTACACTGGAAAGGGAAAAACACTGGAACTAATTTGTTTGGTTACCAGTTGTGGTTTCTAACGACAAAGAGGAGAAGGAGGAGGAGGTTGAAAGCTAAAAAGAAAGTCCAAGACCTACTTTAGACACTTACGGCCATCCCCTCTGCACTGACTCCCAAACCGTTCATTCTGGCTTAAGAACGATTTCTCTGTTTTCTGTAAATGTGCCAATAACCTAAATGAGGTTTTAAAAACATAAGAGAACTTTCAAAAAATAGTTACAATGTATTCAAAGGAATTCTTTCTTAATTATCTAAATGGCATGAACTGTTAAGCAAGTAAGGAATTGCTTTTATTAAATGCCAGCTCTTTTTTTAAAGCAACCTCAGGGAGATACTCACTCTCAGTGAGCTGTGTCTATGCCAGCAAAACAAAGTGGCAATTTGGGCAACAGTCCACATAATTCAGACCAAAGAAATCTGCCATTGCCGTGACTCCATCGACATGAGGTTCTGAACAAGGTAGCTCATTAGGCAGCGGATTTAAGCAAGGGATGGGCCAGAAGAGATGAAGCTCCCACAATCATTGAAAAGCTGAATGCAGTCAGGCTAACCCTTGTGTGTGCTTGAATTCGACTGGTTGTTTAACAGTAATTAAATGATTGGCAACTGGTTATTAACTCTGTAAAACAGTAATTGGTTGTCTGCACGAGTCCACTATCGTGTTGGGAGTATTCTTCGTAGTTAAGGTGTGGAGAATTGAACAGAGATTTAACCACGTCTGCCTCTGTTTAGAGACAAAAATAACATTGGGCTGTCAAGGTGCAGGTCTTTCCCTTCGTAGCCATTAATACAGATTGCTATATGTTTGGTCAGATCCATCAGGGGAAATTGTCTTTTTATCCTACTAAGAGACATAAATTGACTGCACCGGGGTTGGTTCATTCATGTAGAATAAACATTGTTTTGGGTTGTCTGCACAGTGAAATGTAGATTTAAGAAGAAATGCAGATAAATGATGGGGTGACAAGCTTGGAGGCTGGAGGTGGGGGGAGGGGTCCCAAACCATTGGGGGGTCTGTGCTTCAGGAAGTCACACGGTTCTCCATTTCCCCAGACGTGTACCGGCTCAGCCTCAGTGTCCCCTTCAGGAGGCATTTTCAGGGAACAAACAACTTAGACTGAGAAGAAATTAACCTTCCCAAAGCAACAGTGGCAAATAGATAAGTAAGCTGGGAGACATAATATATGTGTGCTTAGTATTAGAAGCCAAGCAAGAAAGACCAAGTCGATTGTTTTTCAAGACAATTAGGCAATACTCAGAGGCAAATCAGGAACACTAAATCTCTTTTTTTCCCTTCTCATTATGGCAGTGCAAAATGTAAAAGACTGCCTATCCGTGAAGCCGGCAGTTAGAGCACTTTCAGAATGGTAATCTCATCCTCCAAGAGCTAACTACTGAATTTACAGATACATTTCCAAGTGAAAGCTAAAGGTGGCCGCCCACTGCCGCTGGGGCCACAGATGTGGGGCCGGGCGGTGTGTGTGCAAGGGTTGCAAGGGCAGCCCGTGCTCCGTCCCCTCGATGCCGTCTCATTCCACTCGGGCCTAATGAGACCCCTGAGATCCGGAGGGGGCCTGGAGGTCAGGGATGGATTGGTCCCTAAAGCCTACCATGTGCCCAGTGTTGTTTAGATCACAAAGGACTGTCATACCCTCAGCTCACACATAGCTCATGACCAGAAATGTAAAGTAATAAGGCCAGGAAGACTGCTGCATCCAGCAGATAGGACAGCACAGGGTCAGAGAGGTCGGCGAGCTATGATAACTCACTTGCCTGGAGGCCGGTGGCTCCCGCTCTGCCCCTGCTGCCTTCCACCGTCTGAAGGAATCCCAGCCTGGGGGGTAAGGTGCTACCCGGGGTGGGCATGCTAGCCCGTTAGTGACCTTCCAGGCTGGAAAGTATGCCCACCCTCTCTGTCTCTTAGATCCATCACCTACTAAATGAGAACAATGGTAGTGCCTACCTCCCCAACCTCAAAAACTGATTGCTGGGGGGCAGCTGACATGACAGGTGAGGAGCCCCCATACGCAGAGGGCTACAGGACAGGAGCCCTGCACAAGCATGCACGAGCCCCTGGGAGCACTCTTTGTCATTATCACCCACTCTTTATGTGCATCAGGCTGCTAGTCTCTTCCACCTCTCTGTCCCCATCCCTCTATCTCTGTTCCACTCCCAGGTGTGAGCACCACCTTCGCCTTGCTGGGTTAGGTAGACAGAGACACCAGCTGGGGATTACAGAGCCCAGGCTGTAAGGTGTTTAGCATGTATGTGTGAGTGAGAAGGTGAAACACAGGGGTGTCTGTGGGTGCTCTGACAACATGGACAAACTAAAGATGAGTCTGTACAACCCTAGGCTTCTGTAGATGAATAACTTCCAGGAGCTTTCAAATATCCAGATGTCTAAATAAAAATCCCAACACATGGTTCTACTTTTGCATAGTCTTCTAGCTATGATATACCATACAGAAAGGCCTTAATGCTTTAGGGGGGTTTTAAGGCTAAGGTAAAAGGTCAGAGACAGTTGCAAAAAAAAAAAAGGCTTAAAGCACACAGTGGGCACGTGTGCGTTGTGTCTGTTGTGGGTGAGGAATGGTGAAGCTTCTAAACAGCATTCGAGAAAGACTAACAGTGTTTTACATTGGAAGGAAAGGGCTCTGTAGGGTAACAGAAGAGAAAAGAGATAGTTTAGAAAACAGGAGATGGGCCAGGAAGCTAGGAACACCCCCCAAAATGGAATATATCTGTGGAAGCTACTGTTGAACAATTAGAATTTGGGGAGAACGAACTGCGAGCTGATGTGGACACATACAAAGGTAACTAACGATTGCACAGTGGCAAATTTGGGCTGAGGTAAGGTCCTCAGTTAGGCTAGACTGCCCATGTCCGCACCTGGCAAGCGTTCTACCTGAGCAATGTGGATATCCCCAGACACTGTCCAGAACGCTGGGGCTGGTGGAAAGAGAGTGGACTTAAAGCCTCTCAGGAAGGTTGAGGAGGTGGCAACGCCACAAGGAAGTCAGGTGGGGAAATGGCTGTTTCATTACAACTCTCCCCACTGCACGCACAGGGAATATCCAGGCATGGACAGGGGGCCTTTCTGGGTGGCTAAGACACAGGAAGAAAAACAAGGGAGTCACAGAAGAAGGTCTCAAGTAAGAAGAATGAGCAGGATCTGTGGAGGAAAAGACCACTGGTCTGTGTCAGACAGTTGTCAAGGAGAACACAGATGTGCGTGCACATGTGTACACACACACACACACACACACACATGCCACTTCATTAAAGAGATCTCAGGCAATTCAACCACCTAAAATACTTTCGAACTTCGCTTGGGAGCAATCCTTAGCAAGGATCGCAATCTGTGCAAACTGAAGATGACAATTAAAACTTTAATTTTCTTAAAGCCCACAAATAGTGCTTTGGGTCTTTATGGCAAGTTGTCAGGTGCGACAAAGAGCTTGTCTTTTCTATCTCTCCCTTGACAACCTAGAAATACCCACCATTCTTGTCCCTGTGGTTACAAGAGTGACATAATAAGAAACAAAGGGGGAGATGAATCTCTCCCCCGACTCTCATCTCGGGAAGCCAAGGGAGGTTGAACGGAAAAGAATAGGAGACGACCAGAGCGGTGTGAGTCTTGCGCTATCGATTCTGCATCTGTCTCAAATCACTACTCATTGGAATGGCGGCGACCCTCAGGAAGAGAGTGAGGAGGCGTCCTGCTGTTGGGATAGGCTCTGTGCTCTAGGATCCAACACATGTCCTGCCGGGGCGCTGGGCAGAGGGATTCTCAGGGCTAGTTCCGTGGCCTGCTTCCAGCCCTCAGTAATTTGCTGAGTAAAAGCGTCAGTGGTTTTTAATCAGTGCCTGGAAGTTTTTGAAGGTGTAAAATGGTGGGTAGGTGGTTCAAATAAACACTAGCTTAACACAGGCCAGTAAGCAAGTAGTAGAAGTGAAAACGGAAATATAAATGGTTAATTCGTTGATCGTTAGGGATAATAGATTGAAGTAATAAAAATTTGGAGTTAAAGGGGAACTAAAGGTTCCCAGTGCAGTTTTCCCCAAAGCATTGAATTTATACCACAGTTGGTATGATATCTAATTTTAGATGGCCCAGGCAATGCATTACATGCCACAAGGACGGATTATTAAATAACATTAAATCACATTGCGAGAAAGTTATTCCTGTTGCAACTCTCTTTTAACTCCCCTGAGTATCTCAAAGAGAAAGTCTCAGTTGGGTGCTACTATGTCTTTAACAATTCTCTGATACTTGCCAAGCTCCATTTTTAACAAAGAGCAAGCTTCAGGCTGAAGGAGTTTGATTTGGCCAAAGCATCTACTAAGAATTTAATCTCATTGTTTGGTTTTCATTTTATCTATTCATTCAAGTATTTTCTATATTCACTTACTGTAATGATATAAGATTTCTTCTTTTAAAATAAATTTATTGAAATTAAAAATTAGTCCATTTGAAAAAATATTAAGTACATGTTACACGAATAGGATATGGATAATGAAGGTGGCACAAATGTGACTGGTGTTTGGAGAACAAGGATGTTGGACCCAGAGCAGGAAATGACTTGCCCACAGTGGCACATATGGCTGGTGTCTCTGATGAAGGAGGAGAGAAGATGAAAGGCAGCCTCATTCGAAATGCATCAAGCACTCAGAGAAGCCACATGACTTCTTAAAGCTCTGGATGCCAAGAGCCTCAGTGGGAGTCAGTCCCTCCTTCTCAGGCCAAGAACCCTGGAACCAAGAGTCCACTGACCCCCAATGGGGTGTGTCACGCGGCAGTGACAGAATTAGTCACTTTGCTTCATTTTCTTCTTTTTTTTCCCCATTAATTTTCCCAGGGAGATAAGGAGTGAGCTGAGACCCAGGACACCTATCAGATGGAAAAACAGATGAGCCATTACCCTCCACTCGCGGGTCCATTCTGCAAACCCCCACTGCCCTGAATGCTCCCCCATACGAGGTAATGGCTACAGAGAGTGGTGTAAGTGCAGGATTCTGAGACTCCACGGAGCGGATCACTGTCTCTCCACATGGCAGCCCAGCACGACCGGAATACAAAGTGGAAAGCAGAAGTCCACCCTTGCGCCGCCTGCCATGCATCGCATCCATACACAATTGCATCTTGATGGATGCAGCAAACACAACTTTATATGTCTGCCACGGCCCCAGTGACCTTTCAGATCCCTGAGTTAAAGGGACTATTATTCATCTTTATGTACAGCTTCCTGTGACAGGCCTGCATGATAAAGCCAGAGACACTTTGATGAAGTAAATAATTTAGCCCCATCCATAATCACCTGCCGTTCCCAAATCCTAATGCCTTTCCAGGGATTGCCTCACCAAACCAGTGAAATAATGAGTCCCTTATTGATGATACCAGGTCAGTATAAACTTTGTGCAGAAGCTAAACTGCATCCAAGAGCATATGAATTTTACAGAATAATAATATGGATGAGAAACATTTTCTTAGACAAGGATCTATAAATATAAGCCTGTCACACAAGTACATTTCCATTTTAAAATAATGAATACTATTTACTGGGCACCTACTATGTGCCACATGTTGTGCTTGGACCTTTCATGCATTGTTTCATTTAATTCTCCAAATAGCCTTGCAAGGTGGCTGTTAGTATCTCCATTATACTGAGAGTTGGACCTCAGTTAAGTGGCTTTCCGAATGTCACCCTAATAGCAAGTAGCAAGACAGAAAGCCATTTTAAAATTTTACTGGAACAAGGGAGGATGTGAGAGAATAAATGACTACGTGGCAGAGTTGGATGTGAACGATAGTTGGTGTGACTCTACCCATACTCATTCTGCTCAACCTCACCACCTCTCCCTCAGAGAAGAGGCCTGAGTTGGGAACAGGAAGGGACTGCTTCTTCTTGATGTGTTTGCCTGGCACCTTGCTTCCTAAGAGCCCCTTCTCCACCAGGAGGAGGATATTTGGAGCAGGACATTTGGAAGAGTGTGTGAGATCCCAGTGACACCCACTTCCCATGGGCGAAGTCCAGACTAAGGCACTTTAGCTTCTATCAGAGCATAGGCTCGGTGGGGATCTTGAAGTGTCTTCTCCTGCTCTGTCGTGAATTCAGATGATTACTTTCCAGAGATGTACATAAGGCCAGGAAATTCCGAAGAGCAACTAGTATTGGGTGGCTGGTTTATGAAGAGAGCCACAGAGTAGCTGCTGGGTGGCCCAGCCTCACGGAAAAAGGACTTGGCTATCTGCAACCACTTTACACTTCATGCTCTTGTGTTTGCCCATGGCTTTGGAGTCTTCTCAAGTCATAGATTTGAAGAGATTGACAAGTCCACAGATTTCCTACTTCTCATGACAATCGAGTCTAATGAATATATATGGATAAAAAAGGTGACGCAGACAAAGAAGAAGAGTGATGGTGTCAGAATGGTGGTGTTTGGGGTAAAATTTTCTCCTTTACAATGTAATTTATTTGAGATGTCATCATTAACAAAATAATGGGCATGTAGTCATACTGTCAAATGCTGTCAAGGAGATAAGGACTGAGAAAAGACTATTGTAATTTTAGTTGGGTGTGACTTGTGTTGGGGAACCTGGGAAAAGAATGGGAAAAGGTCAGGGGAAGAGTCAGAAAATTCAGGTTCTCCTCCCAGCTTCAACATTGACTGGCCTGACAACCTTGTGCAATTCACTGGAACTTCTGAGCTCTGCTCTCCTACGCTACTGAAATGGCAACCACAGTTCCTGCCCCGACTATCTCTAGGGCCTTATGTTAAGGATGCGTTATGGACTGAATTGTGTCATAGGTTGAAGCTCTAACCCCCAAAGTGACTGTATTAAAAGATAGGGCCTTTAACGAGGTAACTAAGGTTAAATGAAGTTCTAAGGGTAGGGCCCTAATCCCATAGAACTGGTGTTCTTATAAAATGAGGAAGAGACACCAGAGAGCTCTCTGTGTGCTCACAGGGGAAAGCCATTTGAGGACACAGTGAGCAGGTGGCCATCTGCAAGGCAGGAAGAGAGACCTCAGCAGAGACCAACCCTGACAGCACCTTGATCTTGGACTTCTAGTCTCCAGAACCATGAGTTAATAAATTTCAGTTCAGTCATCCGGTCTGTGGTATTTTGTTATGGCAAGCAGACTACTCCAGGGTCCAAAGAGATGAGCATTCAGACAGTGCTGGGGTCTAAGGCCAGGCTGTACAGGGGTAAGGGGAAGGTGAATAGGCAAAGTGGCACAGGCTGACCCTCCTTTGGAAGTGACCTGCAGGAGTCCCGGAGCAGCTTGGGGAGGTAGCCCAGCAGAGAGAAGTTGGTAGGATGGGGAAGGGTGTCAAGGTCCCTCCCACAAGTACTTATAAGAGATGTGCAGATTACCACTCCATGGGATATTTAAAAATAGTATTCACATTGGGCCAACATGAGGTTGAGCCATTTCTCAAGAGAAGAGCATTAAACCAAATTTAACACATTGTCTGCCACACTAGAAAAAAAAATTTTTCCTGGGGGCCACGGTGTTTTATTATGAAAACAGAATAAAAACATCAAAAACAAAATGATCCTTTCTAATTTGATGAAAAATGTATTATTTTTTATTGTTTTCTGTGCATGAGTTATATGCAACTTGAAAAATAGTTTTTGTGGCTTCCAAGGTGAAGAGACGTGTGAGTTAAATATGCTTCACAAGGCCCTGTACTCAAAACTAGCATGAGTTAAATACAACTCACCAAGCAGTTAAGGTGTTAATAGTCCTTCCAAATTGGGCGTTCCCAGATTCAAAAAGCTGTGCATGCACCAGGCTTTCAAGTCTTCTTGAATGTGACTATCTAGCATGCTGTGAGATGGGACCGTTTGCTTTATGCAGGAAATATCCTGTTCTGTTAACACAAACTGATTTCACACCAAGGGCATGACTCTAAAACACAACAACGATAAGACTTGTGGCTAAACCAACCAACCAGAGGATGGTAGATTGAGTTGCAGGATCTGTAATCTTCCTGCTTCTCCATTCCTGGTTCCAATCTATATTTAAAGTTCATGTTATTGGTGACTTTCTCCTCTTCCCTCCAAGTTGCATATATCCTTGCAAACATGAAGTCCAGACTAAGGCACTGGGGAAAGACTGGGTTTGAATTCCAGCTGGGCCACTAACAAGTTATGTGACCCTTGACAAGTCATTCACCCTTCTGATTTTCAGTTTTCTTGCCTACTCCATGAGATGGATTGAACCCAGGGTCTACAAATACATGCTCTGTGTAAAGCCATCCCTGTCTCCACCCTCCACATGCTTGGCAGACGTGAATCGCCAATCCTAGTTCTCTTTACCAGCAACCTCAAACACAGACTCACAACACACCACAGCAGATTGAATTTGGCACAAGGAATGAAATCTATATGCCTTACCAGGTACTAGGTGATGGCTACATCCCTTCCAGTTCACGTCCCCAGATTCTGTGATGCTGACGTGGCAAAGCTATGGCACAAATAGAGCAAAGGCTTGGAAAAGACAGAGGATGCAAGGGGAAGGAAAACGGAAGAGGGAAAAACACAAGTATGAAGGATGACAAGGTAAATCCCTGCTTTTAAAAGGCAGTAAAACAGGTCCTCCATGCCCTCCCATGCCTACCGAGTGTGCCCAGGGAGGATGCAGGCTCCTGAAGAAGGAGAAGTACGAGACCCAGAAGGCTGCAGATCCCACACAGAGTCCTAAACCCCAGTCCACACTTGCCCGTCTCTCCCTCACATAGCTCGTTGCTGGCCCAGTGCAGCCGCACCCAACAAAGCCAAGTGCACACAGTCTAAGCCTGCAGGGCTAGGGCAGGGGCAGCCGATGGTACATGTTTAACAACCGGCTTTAGGGAAGGGGGTAAGAGAGGAGTAAGCTCTGATTTGTGTGGTGTAAATACTCCCACCATCATCAGTTTCTACCTACCAACAAAAAGTCACTCCCCAGAGTCAGGAGATGCACATACTTAGCTCTCAGGGGCACGTGTGAGCTGACTCCAACACACCACTGAGGAAGGGTAACGCAGGCTGCTACTAACTGCTGAGTATTGTCTGTGTGCCACTCACCCTAAGTATTTTACATTACTATTTCATGTATATAAAAATTCCCTTCCTGTTTGTAAATGATGGGGCTTCAGGTTACATTCCCACTGCCTTCTATCAAGCACATGTGAGTGTATCAGTATCACCAAAGTGGTACTTGGCTCCAGGAACCAGAAGCCCAATGAGACACAAAGAACCCTGACATGGTTGGTGGTGCCACACAGAAGGGAGAAGGCCACCTGCTGGGGGACCCCACCCCTGAGGTCTTTCACACAGCCCACCATCCCAGGATGCTTTCCTCCTGTCACATGTCCTGCCTGGGCTTCGTGTAGTTAACACATGCTGGTGGGT
>RJWJ010012819.1:0-41181 GCA_004363605.1 Indri indri
GACTGGCCTCAGGTTGTCCAGCAGCTCCCACTAGCGGCCAGAGTGAGAAGTGCAGGCAGTGTCCACGTTTCAGTCTCGGGTGCGGGATCCCCTTTCCCGAGTCACACCTACCAGGCGGGAGGAGAGTGCAATAGCAAGGAAGTCCTCCCCTCCCTGAGATCTTCCACCACTGGCTTCTGGGTCCCAGAATGGAGATTCACACTTGCAAAGGGACATTGGGCCAAGCAGCAGAGTCGCTGGAGGTGGGAGCTGGTAGCAGTGGTGGGGTTTTCAAGTTCCTCCTCAGTACGGATGTTGCCGGCAGGAGAGGGGGCTAAGCTTGCTGGATCTGCATGCACCGGATTCCAACAAGGGGAGGGAAGCCGGGGGAAGGAGGAGCCAGAGCTCTAAACCTGTGGAGATTCAGACCTAAAAACACGCCTGGTGGTCTGAGAGAGGTAGCAGAGTGCAGGAAAGGGCAACAGACGTCTGCAGATGGGCACCTCCTACAAGGAGCCCTCGCCAAGATCTCGGTTTCTGGGTTACTCCCTTCTCTTAGCCAGACCCTACTTAATTAAAGCAGTAAGAGGAACATACAGTCAGCAATCAGAGAACAATCAAAGGTTTTTTTGAAAACCAGTATTTCCTTTATTCTCCGCCCCCGCCCCCCACCAAGTTCAAAGTTGCGTTAAGCACATTGTTGCTGGGGATCCATGCACATCCCGTCTTGTATTATTTTATTTTATTTCTTCTCCCTGCTACCACCCCTCACTGCCATCCCTCCCCACACAGGTGCCTCTCTAACAGATAAAGGTCTTCAAATATGTAGTATCATTGTTTGTGCAAATGTGTTTCCTTTTTTGACTGCCTCGGGCTTTTCTTTTTATATTTTACTGTTGTTGAATCTACACATGGAAGAGGGCACGAATGGGGTTTCCCTAGTTGAAGACATCTGTGTAACCAGCACACGGAAACCAAACATTGTAGCACCCCAGAAACCGTCTTCCTTCGCTTCCATCACTACCCCGGGTTAACTATTGCACTGATGTTGAATTCCTTCTGCTAGTTTTGCCTAGTTTTGATATGTATTTACAATGGTGTCATATGGTGCAAACCCTCTTGTGTCTGGCTCCTTTTAATCAGTTTTACAGTCCTGAGATTCATCCACATTGCTGCTCATTGTAGTTCACTTTTTCTCGTTGTGTAGAATTCCATCACATGAATATACCAAGATTTATTTCTCCATTCTACTGCTGATGGGTGTTTGGGTGGTTTCTAGTTTGGAGCTACTATGAATGGCGCATCTATGAACATTCTAGCACATGGATTTTTTTTTATTTCAGCATATTATGGGGGTACAGATGTCCAAGCTACATTTGTTGCCCTTGCCCCCCATCTCCCCCCGAAGTCCGAGCTTCAAGCGTGTCCATCCCCCAGATGGTGTGCATCGCACTCCTTGTGTATGCATATACCCGTCCCCTCCTCCTCCTCCCCCCTGCCCGACATCCAATAAATGTCATTCTTATATTTGTACTTATGTGTTGATCAGTTAATACCAATTTGACGGTGAGTACATGTGGTGCCTGTTTTTCCATTCTTGGGATACCTCACTTAGCAGAATGTAGCACATGAATTTTTGTGAACATAGGTGCTCATTTCTGCCTCGTACATACCTGGGAGTAGAATTGCTGAGTCATAGGCTAGTGTGTGGTCACTTTTAGTAGACACTGCCAGACAGTTTTCCACAGTGGTTCTACCAATATACACTCCACCAGCGGGGAATTTGTGAGACTTCTGGTTCATCTGCATCCTCTAACACTTAGTATTTTTGTCATTTCCATTTTAGCCCCTTGAGTGGGTGTGCAGAGGTTTAGCATTGTGGTTTTAATTGGCATTTCCTTGATGACTAATGAAATCGAGCACTTTTTCATGGTTTATTGGCCAATTGTGTGTATGTGCTTTTCATTTATATAAATGGGTATTGTTCTAGATTCCATTCTTTTTCTTATGTTTCTCCCTCAACACTCTGCTTCTGAGCTCTCTCCATGGTGTGGTGTAGGCAGCTAGTTCTTTGCTTCTGATAGATGCAGTGTTCTGCATTATGCATCTACCATACTTTATCCATCCCCCTAGAAGAGACAGATTGAAGACGGTAAGTGGATGGGACAGTAGTAACTGCCTGTGTTTCTGTTCTCTTCACTCTGCTAATTCCTGAGGTGGAGGTGGGCAAAGGAGCAAATGTTGTCTTAGAATCCCCAAACGCTCAGGACCAGGAGGCATCTTAGAAGGTGGAGGTGCGGGTTGGGGGCTGAAAGCAGGTGGCTCAGTGGAAAGGTGAGACCCACAGGCCAGCAGACCCAGAGATGCCTCCCCAGCCCTGCCAGCCAGAGGTCAGTCCTCCCCCAGGGAGGCTTCCCTCTGGGCTCTGGGAGGGGGGCATCTGGCATAGTGGAAGCAGGAGCGAGGAGCCTTACTGCAAGTATGGGGTCTAGGGTTCTCACTTCTGCTCGGGGCTGGAACTCTGGCTTTTATGTGCACATTCCCACTAGGCTGGGGGTTGGAGAATTCCACAGTGAGAAACCGACCAGCCTGTTAGAAAAGACCTTTGACAATGGACTCTGCCTAACCATTCACACTGTTCACCTGTCAAGAAGCTCCGCCTGCCCCACACTCATTCCCGTCCCTCCTTCTCCTTGCCTGCCTCTTCCAGGAGGGTTGTGAAGCTTAGTGTTTGCCTCTGCAGTTTTCCCTGTACCCAGTGGCAGCTGTGGAACTCGATGATGGCCAAGGATCATATGCAAACCTCTGCTGGGGAAGAGCAGCTTCTGGGAAAGCATTTTCTTACCTGATTAAAGAGGACCTGAGCAGCTGGATCTGCTGTCTTCCCTCTTCCTGCCTCTCCCTGTCTTGAAAGAGGACGTGATCTTGGAGCCGATGAAACCTTTCTCAACCACGAAGGTAAGGCCAGGAGATTTGCAGAGACGTTGACCCTGAAAACCGTGAACCACAGAACCAATGCCTTCATACTTCTCTTTTACTCTTTGTTTAAACATATAAGAAAGGATTCTTTGCTATTTGTGGCCAGATTGTTTTTGGGTGGGGAGGGACCTGGGAGCCCAGTTGTTCCTAATACAGACTGTTTACCAACTCTCCTACTTTTAGCCTCACCCTTCTTCCCGTATTTTCAAAGGTACCCAATGCCTCGAGTCCACAGAACTTTCCAGGGTTTCAGGGAGGGTGGGCATGCCTTGCTTTCTTTTGGCACTGTTCCCTCTGCAGGCACTTCGAATTCTGCCTTCTCCACTCTGCCAAGGCAGTTACTGCTCAAACTTCCAAAAAGTTGTTGTTACATCTGCTGTTGGCTCCTCTGGCATACATTGTGTTCTTGTAGGGTTTATGCCTTTTAAAGTTATTTCACTGTCATTTTTGTGAAATGTCAAGAGATGTCTTCAATTCACCATATATTGAAGAAAGCCCTGCATTTGAGTTTCTACCCCAGATGATTTAAAATAGTAATCAGATGCTACCCTCATGTATTTTCAGCATTCTTGCTTTATTTTGAATGCCTGCGCAGTTGAGACCCTCTGTCTTAGAAGGAGCAGAGAAAAATAGAAATGTATTCATGGTCAAAGGCAAGAACATGACCTGCTTCCAAAAGGGGATGGTGACCTGCTCCTGCCTTTTTCCCTAGATGATGGACAGGTTAATGCTGTTATCTGAGGGACTAGGCAGGGAGCCCAATTCAGATCACCTTCGCCTCTGCCAGGTCCCCGCTGGTCTAAATGATGCCGGCCTGCAAACAAGAAAGAGCCTCCCCTTCCTCAAGACACTCGACTGCCATCTGCTGGAAACTTGTGAGAAAATAGACATGAAACTGGATCCCCACCTCTCACTTCTCACAAAAGTCAATTCAAGATGGATAACAGACTTAAATCTAAGGCATGAAACCTTAAGAATTCCAGAAGAAGATATTGGGAAGACCCTTTCAGATATCGGCCTAGGAAAAGAATTTTTGAAGAAGACCCCCAAAGCAATCTCTGCAGCAACAAAAATAAATAAATGGGATCTGATCAAATTAAAAAGCTTTTGCACAACCAAGGAACCTATCATTAGAGCAAATAGACAGCCCACAGAATGGGAGAAAATATTTGCTCTCTACACCGCCAATAAATGGCTGATAACAAGAATTTATCTAGAACTTAAAAAAATCAACAAGAAAAAAATCAAACAACCCCATCAATAAATGTGCAAACGAAATGAACAGAAACTTTTCAAAAGAAGACAGAATAATGGCCAGAAAACATATAAAAAATGCTCAACATCTCTAATCATTAGAGAAATGCAAATCAAAACCACAATGAGATATCACGTAGCCCCAGTGAGATTGGCCTCTATCAAAAAATCCCAAAACAACAAATGCTGGCGAGGATGTGGAGAGACAGGAACACTCTTACACTGCTGGTGGGATTGCAAATTAGTGCAACCTCCGTGGAAAAGAATTTGGAGATACCTCGAAGAACTAAAAATAGAAATACCACTGGATCCAGCAATAGCACTATTAGGCATCTACCCCAAAGAGCGAAAGACATTCTATATTAAAGACATCGGCACCCGAATGTTTATGGCAGCACAATTCACTATTGCAAGGATGTGGAAACAACCCAAGTGCCTGTCAATTCATGAGTGGATTATTAAAATTTGGTATATGTAAACAATGGACTGTTACTCAATTATAAGAAATGACAGTGATCTAGCACCTCTTATATTTTCCTGGATTGAACTTGAGCCCGTTATCCAAAATGAGGTATCACAAGATCAGAAGAATGGGCTCCACTTGTACTCGCCATCGAATTGGTACTAACTGATCAACACCAGGGTGCTCACAGGGCAGTAATATTCTCCAGGGATTAGGGGGATGGGGGGTAAACTCACAACTAAAGGACACAGGGAGCATGGTAGAGGGGAAGGGCATGCCTCTAACCCTTGCTTGGGTGAGGCAAAGACACAAAATGTAACCAAAATGTTTGTACCCTCATAATACCCTGAAATAAAAGTAAAAAAAAAAGAAAATAGACTTAAATCTCTGATGACTAGGAATGTGCCTCGAACCCCAAAGTTGTGTAAAGCACAACTGTCCATGGCAGCTGGCTCCTGCCACCACCTGTCCCATCTCCTCTTTATAAAATGCAGTCCCTCACCCATCAGTCTGGCCACGGTAGTGACCAGGAAGCAGGGCTGCAGGACCAGAAGCCCAGATTGGATTCATCACTTACAGTCCACGTGACCTTGGATTAGACACATAATCTTTCTGGACTTGACTTTACCCATATGTAAAATGGGATCATTATCTACCTACCTCATTGAGTCGTTAAGAGGAGCAAATGAAATAACGTATGGGCAAGTGTTTTAAAAGTGGAATAAAGGTTTTGCAGATTGAATTTGACAGTCATGTTATTTAAAGCCTATTCACCCTTTGCCTTCAATTGTGTTCCTTAAAAACAGACTCCAAGGTGGATATTTGCACGTCGCAAGTTCTACGGGCGCACTTGGAAACAACATGCGTCCGGACGAGAGGGAAGCAGGTTGAACTCTAGTGCAGTTGCAACAAAGGCTTCAGCCAAACCATCCAGAAGCTCTGGAGCTGGAATGACCCCTCAGAGTGGTCCCAATTTGAGGCCAGAGGGAGGTGAGCGAGCTTTTCTACTCCCACTTCAACCAGTCATTGGCTGTGGGCTGCTCCTGATGAGAGGCCACGACCTTGGGCGAGGCAGCTCCCACGGGGCAAGGGCAGTGCTCAGAAAGGGGCACCGCTGTGAGCCACCAGCAGCCTGGCAGCTGGAGGAAGAACAGGACCTCCATCCCGAGAGCAGCTCTGAGCAGCTCACCGCAGCAGGTGCTCTGTCCTCGGCTGTACGTGTGGAGGCGTGTGTTGGTCTCGGTGGATGCAAGAGAGAAGATAGGGAAGAAACAGCCAGCGACTGATTCTGTATACGACACAACCTTCCTGCTCTGAGCTCTGTAGGGTAAGAGGCACAGGCTGCTGTGTTGGCATTATCCCTTCCACGCAGCGGCCTTTCTGACAGATGTGTCTGCTCGAGGCATATTCTATAGAAATATCCCAAGTCCACATAGGGCAACCTCTTCCCCACGTTCCATCACATTCTGCTGGGGACATATGGTCACTCTGAGTTCTGCCACCTCCATGAAAGTGGGATGGCGGTCCTGTGTTCTGTCATATTTAACATCAGTGCAATGGGGTAGTTGCATAAGAGAGTCGGGGCAAGACATTATTCAGAGGCTGCAGATTCAGAGCCTGGTGCCTGGATTCCGCCCGCAGATGTATTTTTGGGTGGGGGGTGGGTACAGGAAGAGTGTGTCAAAGATTTCATAATAATGTGAATGTCTTTACTGGGGACATGCACTCTCCGGGTCTCTTTTGTCCCCTGCCATTCCCTGTTATATTATGTTTGTTAACATTACCTGCCCAGCCCTGTAGGCATTTTTGTTTTTCTTTTGTGGATCAGGATCAAGGAGCCCCGTGAGGATTCTGGAGCACCCTGTGTGGCCTCATGTGCTAGCCTCGGAAGCAGGTAGGTGCAGGTAGGAGGGCTGGGAATTGGGGCTTCTGGGCAGGCTGCATGTTGAGATGAGTGAGCCAGTCGGGGACAGGAGGAGGGCTGAGGATGGAGGGGAGTGATGTGCAGAGGAGCCGGTGAGCGGTGCTCAGAGCTGGAGGCTCCCACTAGATGGGGATTGTGGCTGGGCACTGTGTTTCCACCAGCATTTTATTTTTATACCTTTAAGAAGCATTTTTATTGATACACACAACATAGGTGAATCTTAAATGTGTTATGCTAGGTGGAAGAAGCCAGCCTCAAGAGGTCACATGTACGATATCATTTCATTTATGTGGCATTCTGGAGGAGACCAAATTAAAGGAACAGGAAACAGATGAGTGGTTGCCAGGGGCCTGGTGCGGGGTTGGCTGCGCAGGGGTGGCGCAAGGGAGGGGCGATGGACGTTCTGTGTCTCAACTGGGGTGGTGGCTCCGTGGCTCTGCCTTTGTCAAAACTCACAGAACTGCACACCAGAAAGAATGAATCTGGCTGAATGTAAATTACATTATAAATAAATACAAATTTTAAAAGACAAAAAGAAGGCATTTTTACCTTTTGGAATGGAAATGGTGCTTCCTTCAGGAAGGTGTGAGTGTGTGGGCGCGTAGGCAGAAGAGAAACGTCGGCAGTCGGCAGGTGACTGTGGTTGTTAAAGAGACGGTGGTCAGAGCCACTGCTCGCACAGTCCCTGCATTTGAGGGATTCGGTCTCTGCTGCTCTGCACGTGAGCCTGAACTCGAGGCTCTCGTTGCCCAGAAACAGGAGTCTGGAGTTTGGAACAAAAGACTGTTTTGTTTTTCATTTTGATGAGACATTTTCTCCCCAATGTTTCAGTGGTGGAGGACAGGGAGGGAGCTAGTGAGTGAGGACCTGTCCCACATGTGGGAAACTCCTGAGCCCCCCACCCCCGCCACCCCAACCTGCTCCTTTCCTCCCCAGCATCCACGGCTTCTTCAAAATAAAAATGCCACAAGTACAGAAAAAGGACTCAAGTTCCAGTGCTGTGTAGACTAGGCTGGGAGACTGCTCCGGGCCTCAGTTTCCCCAAAAAAGCTGTGGGATTCTGAAATCCTCCACTTGCTCCTCCTCCAACATTCAGCAAGAATGTGGCTGTAATGAGTGAGGGAGGCACTCCAGGAAAGCCTCAGCCTCTCCTGCTGGCTTTCCCCTGCCTGGGGCTCCCTCCCTCTCTGCACTGACAAGAGTCCTGGTTGTCCCCGCCTACCCCATGCCACCTGCACACTCCCAAGGGAAGTGAATACACAAAGGTGCTGGACCTGACAAGAGAATGCAGAAGACTTCTTTTTTTTCACTGGAAGTCAATGCTTCGGGCCAGAAAATGCTCAGAACTGGCAGCGGCTGACAAAAGCTGCCTCTTGTCTGCAAGTATATCAGCTTCTGAAAGAGATAAGAGGCAGGGGCTAGAGTGCAGGCTTCTCAAGTGAACGCTGACAGGAGAACAGAAGAGCTGCCTCCCACTCTCCCCAGCATGGAGCATCCGGGCTGCCAGGGCGGATCGTCAACCACTCCAGCCCCCTCACTGCTCTGACGGCGGGAGACAGGCCTGGGCACCGGCAGTGACCTGCTCAGGGCCTGCAAGTGGTGGTGGTTGTTGCTGGGGTCTCTGGGGGCGGGTCTGGGGACCTGGCATCCCAAATGTGCACTGTGGGTGTGTGGAGCTGCTCTGGACTTTGCTGTCGAATGGAGGAAGCCTTGTAATTTATGAGTACTGCAGACAACAGATCCTTGCGGCTCCCGTTCTGGGACAGCAGTGTTGTGGGCCAGATCGGCCACACTTCCCAGGGAGCCTGGCTTCAGCCTGGGCCACCCCCAGGGCCACATCCTTATCAATGGACCTTTCTAGGGGAAGATCAGGGTGAACACTGGGCTTGGCTTTTGTTTTTTCAGAAATTTCTACTGAATAGCTCTCACCCATGCCCAGGGTCTAAACCTCTGCTGAAATACCTTTATCTAAGCTCCCCAGCTGGGACGCCCCTCCCAGGCAGATGAACACCCAATAGAAATGCCTTCTCCTATGATTGCAGCCAAGCCTCTGGGGTGCACACCAGGGAGTGGCTCTTCATTTGCCTCTTGGCTCACGTGCCTGGTCCATACTTGTTGGATCACACTAAGAGGGACAACTGAGATCTTTGATGCTTCTAACACTGTCCCTATCCCTGCTGTGATGAACAGAGTGGATGAGGCACTCAGCTTCCACTCCAACATCCTTCTAGTGCACCTTTCTGTACCCAAGCCAGGTTACCAAGATTTCCCAGATTCCTTTGCAGACAGACTTCTGAATTTGAATTTAGGTTCCACCAATTAGATGTGTTAGCATGAGATTTGAATAGCAGGTTCAAAGCAGAAACCAGCTTCCTACTACCTTGGCTGTTTCTCCTGGAAAGCATGGTCAGGGAACTGTTGGGCTTTTCTTATCATCATTAGTATTCCAGTGACTCGTGATTGAATTTATTATTATAAATAAGCAGTATGCAGCAGTTGCAGTGGCTTCCTGATGGTAGTAAGTTAAAAATTCTTTGCCAAACCCCACAAAGAGGCAGGATATATTTTATTTCCTCTTATGTCTGGGTGGTCCCTGTGACCTGAGTTGACTAATAGAGTGCAACAGAAGTGTTGGCATGTGATTTCTGAGACTGTACCTTAAGAGCTTTGCAGCTTCTGTCTTCATTTTTTGAAGCACAGAAAGTCTGATCACTATGCTGTGAGGAAGCTCAAGATTGCCACATGGAGAGAGGCAGTCCATATGAATGAGCACTGAGATGCCAGCATGTGAATAAAGCCTTTTTGGATCTTCCAGCTCATCCCAACCACCGGATGAATGCAGCTGAATGAATGACCCCCGCCAATGCCACATGCAGCAAAAGAGCCACTCAGCTGAGCCCTGCCCAGATTCCTAACTCACAAACTCATGAGCAAATTAAAAGGTAATTTTTTAAAAGATCATTAAGTTTTGATCTTAATGGTTTAAGAGCATTAGGTTGTTACATATTAATAGACAACTAAAACACTGACCCTTGGATCACAGCTATTGTGATGAGTTCTTTTTAAGAAATTGAGATATGATTTACATAGAGTAATATTTAAAGTCTACAATTTGGTAAATTTTAACATATGTATACATCCATAAAACTGCTACCACAATCAAGGTAGTAAACATATCCACTGCCTCCAAAAGTTTCATTGTGCCTCTTAGCAATCCTTTCTCTTGTCCCTTCCCGCATGCCCTCCCCCCCCACCTATCACCAGGCAACCACTGATCTGCTGCTTTCTGTCATTACAGATTAGTTTGCATTTCTCTGGAGTTTTATATAAATAAGATAATACTATATATTTTTATTTTTTTGATCTGACTCTTTTAAGCTTAATTATTTTGAGATTTATCCATATTGTTTTATGTATCAATAGTTTATTCCTTTTTATTACTGAGTAGTGTTTTATTATATGGTTGTATCACAATTTGTTTATCCATTCACCTATTGATGGACATTTGAGTTATTTCTAGTTTTTAGCTATTATAAATAAAGCTGATATGAACATTTATGTACAAGTCTTTGTATGAACATAGGCTTTCTTTTCTCTTGGGTAAACATCAAAGAGTGAAATGGACAGATTATATGGTAGATGTATGTCTAGCTTTTTAAGAAATTATCAAACTGTTTTTCAAAGTGGTTGCACGATTACCACCAGCAGTGGTAAGTTCCATTTCCTCCACATCCTCTCCAACACTTGCTTGGTCAGTCTTTTAAAATTTTACCTAGGCATTTAATAGTGTATCATTGTGGTTTTAATTTGCATCTCCCTAGTGACTACTGATGTTGAGCATCTTTTTGTGTACCTATTTGCTGTTCTTATTTCTATTTTTTGGTGCAGTGTCTGTTCAAATCTTTTTCCATTCTTTATATCATTGTTTATTATTGAGATTTGTGAGTTCTTTACATATTCTGGATCCAAGTCCTTTATTATATTTGTGTTTCGAAAATATTTTCTTCCAGTATTTGGCTTGTCTTTTCATCTTCTTAACATTGTCTTGAACTTTTGGTTTCAAAAAGGTGGCATAGATGCAAGCTGGCTTCACTCTCCTCCCCCAACAGAAAACATAAAACAAATATACACCACTGAGATTATCACCAGAAATATCTCACAACTCAAGTATGAAGATGGGTCAGTTTCTAGGGCCACAGAAAGGTGGAAAAACTCTGAGAAGATGGTAGGAGAATTGAATTTCCCTATCTGCAACTCCTATTCCCCAATCTGCCCAAAACCAAGCACATGGAAAATTTTCCCCAGCTCATGGTCTATACTGAAAAAAGTGAGATTGAGGTGGACAACTAGCTTCCCCACCATCTTGGATTCCCTGGCAGGAGGCTTGTCCCTGCCTCAACCCATAGGAAACATTGTGAGTGTCTGAAGGGAGAAATATCCCTGAGGAGAGGCATAGACAAAGGGGAGAGGTGGGAATACCATCCCCAGCCCTGAAAATTCTGCTTTGTAACTTGGTCAAAGGAGACACCAAATGACAGTGACTGTTCAGTAGCCCCACACTGTAGGAGACATGTTCCACAGATCTCCTGGGCACAAACCCCTAGCCAGCCTTTCTATAATGATGGGATATCCCCTTTGAGACCTCCTTCATTCTGTATCGACAGCACTCTGATCTTTTGGTAGAGCTGAGGCCAATATGGACTCAAGGTGCCATCTTTTCAGCAATAGATGTATTGCTGAAAAGGAGGCAGTGACCTGATGGGAAAAAATATAAGAAATTCAACAGGTAAATTATGAAGAATCTCTAAGCAAACATACCTAATAAAAACAAAAAAGATCCAAACAGAGAATACTGGAATAAATAACTAATCCTTCAATGCAAAGACATAAATGTATGTCTACAAGAAACAACAGCAAACAGGGAACCATGACCCAATGGACAACACAAGGAACGAATAATTGATCCTAATGAGATAGCAATATGTGAACTCTCTGACCAAGAATTCAAGATGCAATTTTAAGGAAACTCAGTGATCTCCAAGATGACACAGGAAAGCAACTCAGAAATTTATCAGATAAATTTATCAAAGAAATTGAAATAATAACAAAAATCGAACAGAAACCTTGGAACTGAGAAGTACATTTACTGAACTGAAAAATTCACTGGGGCTCTCAATAGCAGAATGGGTCAAGCAGAAGAAAACATCAGTGAGCTTGAAGATAGGCTATTTAAAATTACACATCAGAGGAGAAAAAAGAAAAAAGGATGACAAGGAATGAAGATCAAGATATAGAAAATTGCTTCAAAAGTCCAAATCTAAGAATTATTGGTGTTCAAGAGGGAGATGAGCAAGACCAAGTGGTAGAAAGCTTATTCAAAGAAATAATAACAGAAAACTTTCCCAAATTTGAGAAAGATATAAGTATCCAAGTACAGGAAGGTCAGAGAACATCAAACAGATTTGACCCAGATAAGACTACTCTAAGGCATATAAAAAACAAGTCTCAAAGGTCAAGGACAAAGAGAAACCCCTGAAAGCAGCAAGAGAAAATAGGCAAATAACATACAAATGAACTCCAATTCATCTGGCAGCAGACTTCTCAACTGAAACCATACATGCCAGGAGGAAGTGGAATGACATTTTTAAAGTGCTGAAAAAAAAAAAAAAAAAACAAACCCTGCCATCCAAAAATATTTTATCCAGCAAAGCTATCCTCCAAATATGAAGGAGAGACAAAGTCCCAGACACAAAAAGCTAGGGGAATTCACCACGACCAGACCTGCGTTGCAAGAAATGCTAATGGGAGTTCTTCAATCTGAAAACAAAACAAAATGAAACAAAACACTAATGTGCAAAAAGAAAACATTTGAAGATATAAAACCCACTCATAAAATTAAGTACAAAGACAACCCTAGAATATTCCAATACTGTAACTGTGTTGTGCAAACCACTCATAACTCTAGTCTGAAGCCTAAAAGACAAATCCATGAACAACAGAATAGCTACAGCAACCTGTTAAGAGCTAGGAAATATAAAAACATGTAAATTGAGACAAAGTCAAAAGGTGGCGGAGGAATAGAGTTAAAGTATAGAGATTTTACTAGCTTTTTGTTTGATTGTTTTCATTCTTTTTTGTAAGATAAGCTGTCATTTCTTTAAAATAACTTGTTGTAAGATGTTTTTGTAAGCTGCATAGTAACCACAATGCAAAAATCTGTAAAACATACCTTAAAAATAAAAAGCAATAAATTAAAACATAATACCAGAGAAAATTATGTAACCACAAAGGATGACAGTAAGAAAGAAAGAAAGGAAGGAACAGAGGAGTTATAAAACAACCAGAAAATAAGCAATAAAATGGCAGTACTAAGTTCGTACCTATGAGTTATAACACTGGATTGTAAAGGGACTCAATTCTCCATTTAAAAGACAGAGTGTATTCCTGCTTAGAACTGGAACCAGACAAGGTTGCCTACTGTTGCCACTTCTGTTCAACATAGTGCTGGAAGTCCTAGCCAGAGCAATCAAGCAAGAGAAGGAAATCAAGGATATCCAAATGGGGAAAGAAGAGATCAAACTATCACTCTTTGCTGATGATGTATGATGTTATATCTAGAAAATCCCAAAGATTCTGCCAAGAGGTTCCTGCAATTGACAAATAAATTCAGCAAAGTCTCTGGTTACAAAATCAATGTACACAAATCAGTAGCATTCCTATATGCCAACAACAGTCAAGCTGAGAATCAAATCAAAGACTCAATACTTTTCACAATAGCAACAAAGAAAATAAAATACCTAGGAAAATATTTAACCAAGGAGGTGAAAGTCCTCTATTAGGAGAACAACAAAACACTGAGGAAGGAAATCACAGAGGATGTAAACAACTGGAAAAATATATTATGCTGATGGATGGGCAGAATCAACATTGTTAAAATGTCTATACTACCCAGAGTGATTTACAAATTCAATGCAATCCCCATTAAAATACCAACATCATTTTTCACAGATCTAGAAAAAATAATTCTGTGCTTCGTATGGTACCAGAAAAGACCTCGAATAGAAGAAGCAACCTTCAGCAAAAAGAATAAGTTGGGAGGCATTACTTTATTAGACTTCAAGCTATACTACAAGGCTAGAGCAACCAAAACATCATGGTGCTGGCACAAGAACAGAGATGTAGAGCAAGGGATCAAAACATAGAACCCAGATATAAAACCATCCTCATATTGCCACCTGATCTTTGACAAAGCAGACAAAAATATACCTGGGGAAAAGAATCCCTATTCAATAAATGGTGCTGGGAAAATTGGATAGCCACGTGTAGAAGACTGAAACAGGATCTGCACCTCTTACTACTCACAAAAATTAATTCATGATGGATAAGAGACTTAAACCCAAGGCATGAAACTGTAAGAATTCTAGAGGAAGAGTTTGGAAAAACTCTTATAGATATTGGCCTAGGCAAAGAATTTATGAAGAAGACCCTAAAGGCAATCACAGCAACACAAAAATAAATAAATGCGACCTGATTAAATTAAAAAGTTTCTGCACAGCCAAAGAAAGAATCAATAGAGTGAATAGACAACCTACAGAATGGGATAAAATATTTGCATGCTATATATCTGATAAAGGGCTAATAACCAGAATATACAAAGGACTCAAGCAAATCAGCAAGAAAACATCAAACAACCCCATTAAAAAGTGGGTAAAAGACATGAACAGAAGCTTTTCAAAAGAAGACAGATTAATGGCTAATAAACATATGAAAAAATGTGAACATCTTTAACCATCAAGGGAATGCAAATTAGAACCACACTGAGATATCAGCTAACTCCAGTGAGAATGGCTTTTATCAAAAAGCCCCAACACAACAGATGCTGGTGTGGATGCAGAGAGAAATGAACACTTAAATACTATTGGTCTGACTGGTACAACCTCTATGGAAAGTAGCATGGAGATACCTCAAAGAACTCAAAGTAGACCTACCATTTAATTCAGCAATCCCACTACTAGGTATTTACCCAAAGGGAAAAAAAATTCTATAAGAAAGACACTTGTACTCTCAATGTTCATAGCAGCACAATTCACAATTGCAAAGATGTGGGAATAACCCAAGTGGCCATCAATACATGAGTGGATTAATAAAATGTGGTATCTGTATACCATGGAGTACTACTCAGCTATAAGAAAGGGTGAATTAATACCTTTTATAATGACCTGGGTGGAACTGGAGACCATTCTTCTAAGTGAAGTATTGCAAGAAAGGAAAAACAAACACCACATGTACTCACTACTAAATTGGAACTAATGGATCAACACTTACATGCACATATGGAAGTAAAACTTAATGACACTCGAGCAGGTAGGAGGGGTAAGGAAGGGATGGTAAATTCACACTTAATGGGTACAATGCGAATTATCTCGGTGATGGAGACATTCATAACTTCGACTCAAACTGTACAAAAGCAAATTATATAAACAAAATGTACCCCCATAATATTCTGAGGAAAAAAACTCAGAGTGGCCGGTTGGATTAAGAAATAAGACTCAACTATATGTTGCCTACAAGAAACCACCTCACCTATAAAAACACACATAGATGGAAAGTGGAGGGATGGAAAAACATATTCTATGCAAATGGAAACTAAAAAAGAGCAGGAGTAGCTATACCTCTAGCAAATAAAATAGACTGCAAGTCAAAGACTATAAAAAGAGACAAAGAAGGTCACTATGTAATGATAAAGAGGTCAATAAAGTAAGAGGATAAAATAATTATAAATATCTATGCAACTAACATCAGAGCTCCCAGTCATATAAAGGAAACATTAATAGATCTAAAGGGAGAGATAGACTGCAATACAACAATGGCAGAGGACTTCAGTATCCCACTCTCAGTAATGGACAGATCATTTATACAGAAAATCAACAAAGGAAACTCAGAGTTAAATTAGATACTGGATCAAAAGGCTAACTAACATTTGCAGAACATTTCAGCCAACTGCTGCAGAATACACATTCATTTCATCAGCACATGGAACATTCTTCTGAATATATCATATTTGAAGCCACAAAACAAGTCCCAAGAAATTAGAAAATGTAGGAGTTATATCAAATATCTTTTCTGACCAAAATGGAATAAAATTAGAAATCAGTAACAAGAGAAACTTTGGAAAGTACATAAAGATATGGAAATTAAACAATATGCTCCTGAATGACCAATGTGTCAATGAAGAAATTAAGGATATTAAAAAGATTCTTAAAACAAATGAAAATGGAAATACATTATACCAAAAAATCTATGGGATACAGAAAAAACAGTACTAAGGGGGAAGTTTATAGCAATAAAAGCCTATATCAAAGAAATGAAAGACTTCAAATAAACAATGTAATTATGCACCTCAAGGAAATAGAAATGCAAGAACAAGCAAAACTCAAAATTAGTAGAAGGAAAAACAATAACAATAAGAGCAGAAATAAATGAAATTTAGACTAAAAAATACATAAGATCAACAAAATGAAAAGTTGATTTTTTTGAAAAGATAAAGAAAATTGACAAATCATTAGCTAGACTAAGAAAAAAGAAAGAAGACCTAAATAAATACAATTAGAAGCAAAAAAGGGGAAATAAAAACTTGAGATGATAGAAATACAAAGGATCATTAGAGATAATTATGAACAATTATATGCCAACAAATTGGAAAACCTAGAAGACATGAATAAATTCCTGAACACGTACAACCTACCAAGACTGAACCATGAAGAAATAGAAATCTTGAACAGACCAATAGTAAGTAATGAGATGAAAGCCATAATAAAAATTCTCCCATCAGAGAAAAGACCAGGATCTAATCGCTTCATTGCTGAACTCCACCAAACTTTTAAATAAGAACTATACCACTTCTACTCAAACTCTTCAAAAACTTTTTGAAGAGGAGGGAATACTTCCAAACTCATTCTATGAGGCCAGCATTACCCTGATACCAAAACCAGACAAGAATATAACAAAAAAGAAGAAGATATAGATACAAAAATCCTCAACAAAATACTAGCAAACCAAATTCAATGACACATTAAAAAGATCATTCACCATGATCAAGAGATTTTCATCCCAGGGATGCAAGTAAGTTTCAATACACAAATCACATCATATTAACAGAAGCAAGAACAAAAACCATTTGATCATTTCATTAGATGCTAAAAAAGCATTTGATATAATTCAACACCACTTCATAATAAAAAAAAAACCTCAAGAAACTTGGTACAGAAGCAACATACCTCAAAATAATAAAAGTCATATATGACAAACCCACAGCCAACATCATACTGAATGGGAACAAACCGAAAGCTTTCTCTCTCATATCTGGAACAAGACAAGAATGCTCACTTTCACTATTGTTACTTAACATAATACTGGAAGTCCTGGCCAGAGAAATTAGGCAAGAGAAAGAAATAAAGAGCATCTAAACTGGAAAGGAAGAAGTCAAATTATCCTCGTTTGCAGATAATATGATCTCATATCTAGAGAAACCTAAAAACTCCAGAAAAAAACCATTTGAACTAACAAACAAATTTGGTAAAAGTTGCAGGACACAAAATCAACATACAAAAATCAGTAGCATTTATATATGCCAATAGTGAACAATCTGAAAAAGAAATCAAGAAAGCAATGCCATTTATAACAGCTACAAAGATTATAAAATACCTAGGAATCCATTTAACCAAAGCTGTGAAAGATTTATTCAGGGAAACCTATGAAACACTGAAGAAAGAAATTTAAGAGGACACATAAAATGAAAGTATATTCTGTGTTCTTGAATTGAAAGAATTAATATTGTTAAAATGACAATACTATTAATACCTAAAGCAATTTACAGATTTAATGCAATCTCTATCAAAATACCAACAGCATTTTTCACAGAAATAGAAAAAAAATCCTAAAATTTATATGGAATCACAAAAAACCCTGAATAGCCAAAGAAATCCTGAGCAAAAAGAATAAATCTGCAGGTGTCACACTGCCTGACTTCAAAATACACTAAAAAGTGACAGTAATCAAATATGCATGGTACTGGCATAAAAACAGACATACAGATCAAGGGAACAGGACATAAGACCCACATAATAAATCCACACATTTACAGCCAAAACATTTTCTTTTTTCTTTATTGTTTTAGAGACAAGGTCTCCCTCTGTCACCCACCCAGCCTGGATTTCAGTGGTACAATTATAGCTTACTGCAGTCTCAAACTCTTGGGCTAAAATGCTCCTCTAGCCTCAGCCTCCTGGCATGTGCCACCATGCCTGGTTAGTTTTTTCATTTTTTTAAAAAGATACAGGTCTCACTACTTTGCCAAGGCTGGTCTTAAACTCCTGATCTCAAGCAATCCTTTTGCCCCAGCCTCCCATGTATATAGTCAACTCATTTTTGACAAAGGTGCCAAGAACATGCAATGGGTAAAGAACAATATCTTTAATAAATGGTGCTGGGAAAACTGGATAACCAAAGATAACTATGTGCAGAAGAATGAAAATCTCTCACCATATACAAAAATCAAGTCATAATGGATTAAAGACTTACATTTAAGACCTTGAAACTGTGAAACAGAAGAGAATATTGGAGAAATGCTCCAGGACATTGGTCTGGGCAATGATTTTTTTATGTAAGACCTCAGAAGCACTGGCAACAAAAGCAAAAATAGACAAATGGGATTACATCAAGCTGAAAAGCTTCTGCACAGTAAACAATGAAGTGAAGGGACAACCCACAGAATGAGAGAAAATATTGCAAACTATCCATCTGACACTGGATTAATAACCAGAATATATAAAGAGCTGAAACAACTCAATAGCAAAAAACCAAATAATTTGATTAAAAAAATGGATAAGGCCAGGTGCGGTGGCTCACGCCTGTAATCCTAGCACCCTGGGAGGCCGAGGCGGGTGTATCGTTTGAGCTCAGGAGTTCGAGACCAGCCTGAGCAAGAGCGAGACCCCATCTCTACTAAAAAAAATAGAAAGAAATTATTTGAACAACTAAAAATATGTAGAAAAAATTAGCCGGGCATGGTGGCACATGCCTGTAGTCCCAGCTACTTGGGAGGCTGAGGCAGGAGGATCGCTTGAGCCCAGGAGTTTGAGGTTGCTGTGAGCTAGGCTAACGCCACGGCACTCACTCTAGCCAGGGCAACAGAATGAGACTCTGTCTCAAAAAAAAAAAAAAAATGGATAAAAGATCTGAACAGACATTTCTCAAAAGAAGACATACAAATGGCCAACATGTATATGACAAATGTTCAACATCACTAATCATCAGGGAAATGCAAATCAAAACCACAATGAGATATATCTCACTTTAGTTAAAATGGCTTTTATCAAAAAGATAGGGAATAATAGATGTTGGTGAGGATGTGGAGGAAGGGGAACACACATACACTGTTGGTGAGAATGTAAATTAGTACAGCCACTATCGAGAACAGTATAGAGTTTCCTCAAAGAACTAAAATAGAACTACCATATGATCCAGCAACTCCACTACTGGGTATATATTCAAAAGAAAAGAAATCAATATACCAAAGAGATATCTGCATTCCTTTGTTTATTGAAGCACTATTCACAGTAGCCAAAATATGGGATCAAGCTGTTTAAAAAAGTGATTCTCCTCTTGCTACCGAAAACTCTGGCTCTTGTCCAGGAGGCCAAATCAGAAGAAGGAGGACAAATGTTTTGGGGAGGAGGAAAGAGATTACCTTGCCAGCAAAGAAGGAAAAATGGCAGACCTCATCTCAAAATCCAAATTTCCTGAATATAGGTAGAAATACAGAGCTTTTAAAGGGAGGGCCCCTCGGTTCTAGGCTATTGTGGTTACCTGTTTTAATTATCCCATCTCTGCCAAAGACAAAGCCTGTGAACTCCACAGGCCGCCCACCTGGGGGGCTAGTGCCACCTGGGATAAGAACAAAAGACCTTCTCCCTGCTCCTCCTGGCCTGAGGCAGGGATACAGGTCTCAGTTCTGAAAAAGAGTGGGGAAGTTTCAAAGAGACAGAAAATATTTTTGCGATTTCCCGCCCCCCCCTGCCCCAGGCCATTCCCTGTTATGTATTCCCCACTCTCAATTTTACACTTCCACATCTATGGGAGGAGGGACGACTAGTCTGTTACACTCTCTGTCAAAGGTTTTTCCTTTTTAAAACCCTTTAATTATCACTTTGGCTAAATGAATAACTATTATTTCAGTGACCTGTGATACTATTTTGATTAAGTGTTTTAAACTTTCAATTTGATCTCCAAATCAAATTTCAAATTCTAAATTAAGTCTTTTTGACCAAAACCTAGCTTTGAGATGTTCCAAAGTGCCCCTGCACATCCAAAAGAGAGATAATAAACAGATATATTTGATATGTCAAATTATATGGGAAAAATTGTCAAATAAGAAATGATATTTAACCTTCTTCAAGTTATACTTTTATAGATATGTTATTAACATATATTTCAAATGGTATGAAATTCCTAAAATTCTGATGTCTTTGTATATGTTATCACTTATAATTGTGGTTATTATGCTAAATTACTGTCACAGAAATAACCAAATTTCCTTGTCAATTGTGTCTTTAACTATGACCATTTTAAGTTTTATTTCCACAGTTAATTTGCTTTCTCTGAAATCTCTTTGTAAGCAATTACAATCCTAAACTGTTGTATATTCACGGAGGTTCATTGAAAGGAGAGAGAGGACCCTGACAAGCACTCTTGAATATAAGTTTCTGATAACTTTAGGATTATATCACATGGACTGGGTAAGAATTTACAGAAGTCTAATGAAGAGACTGACTGGTTTATGAAACTGCTAACCCTAGCAGGAAAGAAACTAACTGAATACCAAGGAAATATTTTGTCAGATTTTAATGCTAAATCAGCCAGTACTGAAATTGTTAAGATATGCAATTCGAATTAACTCCATGGTCCAAGTTAAATTACCTATGATAACCCATTTAATATACAGCACTATGTACCTAAATTGGAGAAACAAAATTGGTATTTAAGAGGATATAAATCCAATGTTAAGTGTGGACTCGTGGACAGCCTGGATGGCTGCCTGCTCCTTCCTGAGTCCTTAAAGCTTCTGTTATTAAAAGCTCTGCACTCCATGACTCATCATGGAAGAGATAAAATGATCCAAATTATATCAAATTTGACAGGCATGGTAACTGTTATAAATTGTTAAAATGGTTCATAACCAATATTTGTCAAACCTGTAATTCTGGGAAGACAAAACTTCAGGTACATTTCTGCTACCTGATGGGAGGTTTGAACACTTATGGAAGGATTGTATTCAATTGCCATTTTCAATGCATGTTTTCTGGTTCTATAGATACTTTCCCATGTATGCAAGAAGGCCAATGGTATAACAGTGGGCAACAGTTATTAGAAAATTTTTCCCTCATGGGGAAATCTCCAGAAATAGAGGTACTTGTTTTACTGGACAAAGTTGTAAAACAGTTAAATAAGGTGTTACAGATACAATAACATTAGGCAAAGGTAACTGATTGGATTGCTTTGGTGAAAGATATTGCAGATTAATGACAATCAGACCCACATCCAATGGGGTCAAGGGGTGACCCCTTATGAAATAGTCACTGAAGGGCCTATGTTCCTCATAATAGAACTCCATATATCATCTGCAAGGCTTTAATGCATTATGCCAAAGTGTATTTTCATCAGGTAAAGGAAGTTTTTTTTTTTGTTTGTTTGTTTGTTTTGTTTTTTTTTTTTGAGACAGAGTCTCACTCTTTTGCCTGGGCTAGAGTGAGTGCCGTGGTGTCAGCCTAGCTCACAGCAACCTCAAACTCCTGGGCTAAAGCAATCCTACTGTCTCAGCCTCCCGAGTAGCTGGGACTACAGGCATGCGCCACCATGCCCGGCTAATTTTTTTTTTCTATATATATTTTTAGCTGTGCAATTAATTTCTTTCTATTTTTGGTAGAGACGGGGTCTCGCTCTTGCTCGGGCTGGTCTCGAACTCCTGAGCTCAGAACAATTCGCCCGCCTCGGCCTCCCAGAGTGTTAGGATTACAGGCGTGAGCCACCACGCCCGGCCTAGGAAGTTTTTCATGATCCACCAACTAAAGACAATCAAACCCTTCACAATCTAGAACCCAGAGATTGGGTCTTCTGAAAACAGCTTCAGAGAAAGACTGCCCTTGTCACCCACACTGCAGCAAAACTTTGGGATCTTGCACTTTGGGTCCATAATCTCACAACTCAGAAGGGACCCTCTAAACTCTTGGATATGTACACCCATTGGAGACCTTAAGGTAAAGCTAACCAGAGAATTTTCTCCCCTGAAGCAAATGGCATCCTAGATGTGGACAGTTTTCCCAAGATTGCAGATCAAGACTTCTCTGCCATCATGAAATTTTTGCTTCTCTTAATTTTTCCTTGCTTGTGCCTCTGTGAACAACAATACAACTAGAAAAGGGTCCTTGTGTGCACCCATGAGATATTATTTTATTTTTAGAGGATTTTACAGCCAACCTTGTATTAATACATGGGCAGATTTATGCCTTGATGGATGGAAGATGAAAGGGCAATGTGGGCTAGGAATTTTAAGGGTACATTTGTTGCTCCATAATCAGTCAGAAACAGAACATTGGTCCACTCCTCTTAACCTCCATCATAGGTTAAAGAGAACATTGCCAGGAGGCCTTCACCCTTTTGGATGGGCATCATTTGTTAGGTCCCTTTTCCTATGGCTTGGAATACATATAAATGAGGCAATCATCAGAAACTAATTCCTCATAATAGACTCTATAGCAGATTCTACTGCAAAGGCTATGGTTGCAGAACAGACTAGACAAAGTTGTCCTAGACAATAGAATTGCTCTAGATTACCTACTGGCTGAATAAGGAAGAATCTGTAATTGCTGACACTTCTTGCAGGGGATTAATGAACAGGCTGCTTGGTTAAAATGAATAGATTCTTTTTCTGGCTCATTCTTTGATCTATTTGATTTTAATCGCATTGGTTCATGGGGACCTGGCTAAGAAGCATACTCCAAACTCTCGGTATTACCCTCCTGATAGTTGTAAGAGTAGTCTCCTGGGTGCACTGTATTATTCTCTCAAAAGTTTCAAATGTTTTCGTGCAGCCATCTGTAGAATGTCAAATGGTCTCTCTTCAGCCGGAATGACAAAACTCAAAGAAATGTGTGATTGTTAGGACATCATGACCCATGGATGATGTGCTGAGACCGAAAACCCAAAATACAGTAACTGGGAATAGTGCTAAAGCCTTAAGTGAGAATGTGACCAAAAAGGAGAAATTGTTAAATAAAATTATTGGAGTCATTGCTTTGGACTGAACTTGTGTGCTAAGCCCCAAAAGACCAAACCAAAATGGAGTCACTCATGCTAAGTGCCATGTAATCAAACTGAAACTTTAAGGAAGCATCTAGATCCCAAAACAGACCAGTGGTTTTTTTTTTTTTTCTCCTGAAAACAGGAGATTCCAGCATAGCAAGGAAGTCCCCTCTGCTCTTTTACAGAAAATAACCTGAAGTAACCAGTTTTTTGCTATTATCCTGTTTCCTGGTTTCCACATTATAAAATCCCACGATTCTGCATTTCTCAGTGGGATTTGAGGCCAAGTAAGTCCATTTACAGTGGTGACAGAGTGATGTCAATGCTTAAAGTTTTGGTCAACCTCTCAACTTTGAGATTGACCAAATTTTGAGAGGTTGACCAAAAGGGGGGAATTGTTAAATTAAGTTTAGCTTAGAACTGCCTCCTTACATATATTAAGTTCAGCCTAAAGGTTTTTCTGTACATTGTGAACTAACCAGATATGTGAACAGACTGTAACCTACTCTTGTAGGAATCACAGAGTTTTGGCCAATCATAGGCAGCCAGCTGTCCAAACCGTGTTCAAATAAGGCAAATTCCGAACTGTAATAGATCCAGCTGTTTCTGTATGTCGCTGTCCTTTTTCTGTCCATAAATGTTATCAGACCATATGGCAGCCCAGAGTCACTCTGAACCTATTCTGATTCTGGAGGCTGCCTGATTTGTGGGAAAAAAGTTATTAAGAATAGTTAGACTTTGTGAAGATGTTTTAGGAATACCTCAAATTCTTAATTAGTTTTGCTTGCATACTCTTTTACAGGTATACATAGAAGTGATATATAATCCATATATAAATAAATCTAAGAGAGCTATTTCAATAAGTACAAAATAAAGATGAGTTACCATTTCATCATATTAATAAAAATTAAAATTTCTGACATCTGGTGTGGATAATGATGTGGGTAAGCAGTTTTACAAGCTACTGGTATAATTTGGTTTGACCACTTTAGAGCATATTCAGCCCTTGATGTACAGCGGGTACTTTAGAAAATCTGGAGGTATGTACCCTAGAGAAATTTTCACATAGACACACAAGCAAGTATTTATAAGATTGCTCTAATCAGCACTGTTTTCAGTAATAAAAATTGAAAATAATGTAAATGTTCATCAATTGAAAATGGCTTATTAATTGTGGTATAGTCAAAGGATGAAAGTAGTTTACAGTTAAAATGAATGAGCTAAAAAAATGTTGAATAAAAAGGTAAGTTGTAGAAAGATACATGGAATATTATGCCACTTATGCAAATTCTATAAAATACCCAAGATATCATATATTATTCATTAGATACATTTACGTGATGTAAATATAAAAACCTTGCAAGAATATACAGGCTCTAAATTCATGCTAATGGTTGCCTGTTTTCTCGGAGGAACGAGAGTTGGACTGGGAAGGGATACAAGGGCACCTCAGCTAGGCTTTAATGCCTGAATTCTTTTAAGAATAAAAGAAGGGATCTGAGGCAAATGTGATGGAGAACATTTGTTAAGCAGGTACAGTGCTCCAGGCCCAGATCTCCAAGTCTCTGACCCAGTCACTTAATATTCATGGCAGTACTACGAGGTAGGGATAGCCACCATCCCTTTTTGCAGATGAGGAAGGTGAGGCACAGAGAGGTTAGATAGTTTACCCAAAGTCCCACAGTGGGCAGAGCCTGGATCTGTGGCGTTCATGGTGGGGTGTCTGTATTACATCTGAGCCTCTCAAGGAGGATTTCTACAGTCCGACTTTGTGACCCTTGAGGATGGGAGATGCCGTGGTTGACATTTCTCATCCCTGGAACAGGAAACAGCTAAAGACTGGCTAACTCTTGGCATAGAAGTTGAAAGAGGGGTAGCTGTGTTGGGATAGATGGGCCCTCCTAGACTTTGTCAAGTAAAGGACCCATGCATCAGATGTGGGTTATGAGAGAGAGAGAGAGAGAGAGAGAGAGAGAGAGAGAGAGAGAGAGAGAGAGAGAGAGAATCATCTAACAAGACCCCTCAGAGGGGACCTCGGCAGAAAGAACCTGCAGTGGGGACCACCTCAGGGTTTCTCAGGGTTGTGGAAGGAAGCAAATGGGCAGATGAGCTGGAGGAGGGCATATTACTCCAAAGGAAGGAACTGCAGGTGAGAGATACCGGTGGAAGGAGAATTTTAAGGTAAACTCATAAAAGCCCCCAGAGAGTTATCTGTAAACATTGGCCAGACTCAGAGAATAGGAAGTCAACTCGCTGCAGTGATAGGTGGTAAGAATTTATTAGTTCCCTTCTCCCTTCAACCCCCAAACCCTGCAGGGGTCAGAGACAGCATCTGGGAGAGAGGGAGAAGGCAAGTGAGAGAGACACAATCCACATCCCCTGCCCAGGAAGACAGCCCCAGTTTGAGGGAGGAGGAGTAACCCAAACTTTGAATGAAATTGAAAGCTTTGGCTATTACATAGGACCATAGAATGGTTTGGTACATAGAATGTACCAAATCAGGGCTGTATTTTGTGACTTAAAGTGACCAATAAACTTATTACATAAGAGTAATCAGAAAAGGTAAGGGACAATCAAGATTTCATTCAGAAGTGTGTTACAAGTTCCATCCTGAACAAAATTTAAAGGGATAGTGAATGACACAAATGAAGTCACATGATTCAATGCAGGATTAAGAGTTGGGAACATAGACTGAGGATGAAGGAGGGAAGAAAGCAGAGAGGAGGAGAGGGTTGGAAGTTTGAGGAAAAAGAGAGAGGCACTAAAATGTCATTTAGGAAGATGAACCTTCCAGGGAAATGCAACAGGATCACTGGGCAGGGTTTAGAGCCCATCTAAGGTTTGTGGTCATGAGATTGAAGCAAGACCAGGAACTTTCAACTGTCTGGAACAGGAGAAGAGATGGAATAAAGTTGGACTTAAATGGAGTAGTTCAAGGTTTTACCAGCCACGTAGGATACAGGGAGAGAGTGGCAAAGGACTAAAGCATTTGCAAACATAGGATTATAAAGATAGACCATGGCATCAAAGTGGGTAAGGGGAGCACAGGGGTGAGGGAAAGTCAAAGGGAAGAAGACCTAAAGCCTTTGGGGAATTATTTAGGAAGCAATAGTAAGGTGAGTACATTGGAGAGAGAGTTGTTGGGTAGTGAGAGGGTGGAGGAAATGATCATTGAATTTAAAGAGACCAAAAACTGAGTGGGTGTTGGACGAATTATTCTGGGACCAACAACAGGAATAGTGATGGGCATAGTGAGCCAGAGGCTATGGCATTAATGAATGGTAGGGAATAACTTTAGGCTGTTACTGCTGATGATACTGCAGGGTTCGTTAGTGGATTAGGAGCAGTGGATTGGGAGCCGGAACCAGGGCGAAGCAAGCAAAGTGCCAGGGTGCAAAACGTAAGGAGGCATTAACTCTCAGGCTCATGCAAGTGCAGGATCAGCACTTGAGAATGAGTGCCTCCTTAAATTTTGTGTTCAGGGCACCCTGCTTGCTTCACCCTAGACCCCACCTTCATAGACAGTATTAGAGGAGAAAGCACAATCCTTCAAAGGAGGGGAGGGAGAAGGCTCCTCCTGAAGCACTGATTTGTGAAGATCAAAATTGTTGTGTGAGAGGTCTTGGATCGGGGCTGTGTTTCAGAAACAATGCTTCACAGTCTGAGGGCAATCCATGATGACCGTGAGCACTCAGGGAGGGGGTATTTCTAGATGCAATTAGAAAATAGCTTTTCTAGTCCACGATGACTAAGGATGCTCAGACAATGGATTGCTGAACATCTGCTCTGATGGTCTCCACCTGTGGCACCTTCAGGATCTGCTGTAATGTTCATGCAGAAGCCATGTTTTTCCCGTGCTGCTCCCACCAATGCCCAAAGACAGTCAGGGTAATAGAACTGAGTCATTCTTGCCAAACAAAGACTCCTCCACCAGGCATCCATATTCTGGGGCTCCCCACCAACCTGTCTGAGACTTTCTCACAGCTAGCCACGCTGCAGAATGAGGCTTTTCCTGCCTAATCCTGCTTCCTTCCTTCTCTCCTTTCACAGGTGTCAGACCCGCACCACAGTCTGAGGCTCCCCCTGCCGACTCCTGTTCCCTCCACTTTTATTCTTTATAAATGTCTCCCCCAATGAATCTCTTGCACATATCATTTTTACATGACATTGGCTCTTGGAGGACCTGGACTGACATAGCAGTCCTTGTCTGACCACAGCAAGGTGTTGTGTGAGAAGATCGTCTTGGTCTAAGACTTTGTACAGGAAAGATGCAGGGAGGGATTTTTGAGAACTGGTTGCTATAGGAAATGTTTAAACTGGCAGGATAATGACACCTAGAAATGCTCTCTATCACTCTCAAGGAGATCCTCATCTATAGATACTTAGAGATTAGTAAAATACTGTAGAGGCTCTGTCCAAAACAGGGACAGTGAGTGGGGAAGGTGGACCTCATAGTCTATACACATGTTGCCGCTGGAATGAAGCCACCAGTTTAACCCTTTATTTCTTGGTGTTTAAGAAAGAGCCTTGGCTGTCCACTGACTTCTTTTATGTGGTGGACAACAAGGGGGAAGGCAGAGAGTTTCTCCCATAGTCCTCTGCTGCCCTGAGTGGCACAAGCTGAGCTACTTGTTAAGGCCACAGCAACTTAGACTAAGATTGTGTGCCTGGAAAAGGAACCATGACAACTTCTGGGTAATGTCCCAATTTAGAGAGTTTTGTTGCACATTGTGAATTCCAGAGTAGTCCAGTACAATAAACTAGTGGAAAAAGGAGCCATAGATGGTTATGGACTTGTTGGGAATCTTCTCAGTTTACGATGTGCAGTAAGAAGGTAGAACTTGAGCTTGTAATTAACCTTTTATTCCACAAAGAAGAGCTGAGAGGGGAGGTGGGGACTCACTTGGTCGCAGGGAAGCTAAGACCAAAATCAAAGTCTTCAGTAGTGCTTTGCGAGAGTGTAGAGAGCAGCTTCACCCATCTCCTCAGTCAGAGGCACGCAGGTGATGGGTAGGGAGCTGGAGGTGACAATATTACTTCTGGGTGAGACCTTTTGACACCTCCCATAACCTAGAGGATGAGATTCCCTTAATCCAGGAGCCATCTACTGCAAGCCTGCGGGTGGGGAGATGGGGATGCGGACAGTGGGAAAGTGGCTTCCTCATTCCAAGCTGTAAGATGTCTGGGGGGTTTGTCTTAATTTGGGTTCCCACAAAGCAGAAGCTGAGACAAGGATTTGGGGGCAGGGACTTTATTTGGGAGGTTATTTCAAGAAGCAAAAGTGAAGGAGCAGGGAGCATTAGCAAGGAAGGGAGAAACTACAATAACAGCTAGCTACTGCTGTGTTACTGGACAAGGCAGCAACTGGGGGGAGCCAAGAGAGTTGCCTAGAGTGCGGAAGTAAGGAGTCACTCACTCTCAGATTCATGAGAACCTGGCCCTACAACTAGGGCTCAAACATGCTGGGGATTCTCTGAGGAGCTCAGAGCTGTCCCTCCAAGGAGGCTAGGATGTTTATCTTTCAACATTTGTCCTCCATTGTTGAGGATTGTCCTCAAGAGTGTCAACACCCCACCACGCCCCTGCACTGCTGGGTTGCTGTGCCTGTGTGGAGAAAAGCCCAGTGGCTTTGGAGAAAGTTTTGAGACAGAAAAGTTGCACAGTTGCACACAAAGTCAGATGAGGCAAGGGATGTGGCATGGGGCACCAATAGCACCTGCTACAGAATTAGAATAGTAGGATTCAAGCATGGCCTCCCACAGCAGGTTTTGGAGGAGCTACCCTCTATCCCAACTACCAAAGCCCTGGGCATATCCAGGGAGGAGGCTGCGTGTGTTGAGATGCTCCTTCGAATGTGAACACAGTGTTACCCACCCAACACCCCTCTACTCGTTGGGGCCGGGGCAGCAGCATTGTCCCCTGTGAGGTGCATATTGTGGCGGGATGGACTCTCAAATTTTCTCTCTTTTTAGCTTCTTTCTGGGCATAGAGAGCGTCTCTTAGCATGAGGATGCTTAGAAGTTATAATAAAAGCAATAGATGGTTGGCCTTGCAAGTGCTCCTCTCTAAAGACTATGGGGCAGAAGTTGATGGGACTCAGGGGCTTATCACAGGGTGGGAGGCATCATGGAGTCATGGCTGGCCAACTCTGCGTGAGCCGCAAGGCAACCCCATGTGGGCAGCAAACAAGTGCTGGCATCATCTTCTTGTTTGGAGAAGTTTAGGGTCAGCTAGAAGTAAGCTTGATTGTGGGTGGAGTGGGCATACCTTTTCTGCACAGAGTGATGGGAATTACTACGTCACTGGGCCCTGGTGGAGGTTGTGAGGCTCAATACATTTCTAGGCAGTAAATTTAATGTTTCAGAGAGTTTGGGGGAAGTAATCACAGTAATGCAGAGAGAAGGCAAGACCCAGAGTTGGAGCAGTGAAAATATGGATGGTGAGAGGATGGGTTTGAGGTAGAGGCTGCAGAACCTAGCTACAGATGGAGTGTGTGGAAAGACAGCAGTCACGGGGGACTCTGAGCATCCAGACTGGGTGGACTGGGAGGCAAGTGGTACCCTGAAGAGGGGCAGGGGGTTCTGTAGGCTAGTTAGGGGAAAGAGGAGCGAGTTAGAGTTCTGTAGCAGGTGCTCTTGGTGCCCCATGCCACATCCCTTGCCTCATCTGACTTTGTATGCCACTCTGCAGCTTTTCTGTCTCAAAACTTTCTCCAAAGCCACTGGGCTTTTCTCCACACAGGCACAGCAGCCCGGAAGTGCAGGATTTGGGGACACACAGGTAGACACAACCAGGAGATGTTGGAGCCAAGGGAGAGACTTGGTGAGGAGGGGTGACTTTGAACTCTAGGGAGTGCCGACTTTAAGGATGGCCAGAGGAAGAGGTATTCAGAGAGGGAGGAGGAGAGGAAGTGGAGGAAAGAGAATGTTTTCAGAGAGGGAGTATTATAGGGAGGACTCAAGCCCTTTTTTCTCTTTGTCAGGGAGAGGGCCAGTGTTTTGGAGGCTCTGCTGTTCTACTCCATTAGGAGGAAGCTCTGGGAGTTAAGCACTCACTTGCACATTCTATATCTGCTGAAGAATTCCATAATGGTTTCAACATAACAACCCCTCACAGAGCTCTTTTTCTCCTTTAAACCTTACAAGGCATTTTTATTCCCTTTGAACCTCTTTGGTGGGTTTGGCAGGGCAGAAATCTTTACTCCCATTGTGTAGACAAAGAAGCTGAGATATGAGCAACAGAAGGAATCAAATTGGGACCTTCTACCCTCTCATCCAGAGCTGGTCCAGAGCGCCATATTGCTGAGCTGATGCGTTGGAGTGTTTCTGAGTGGACCATTTGCAGACATCTTCAGCTTCTAAGTGCTTCTGGGGATCCCTGTTCTAGCCACAAGAAACATTGTTATTCAACAGGCGCACACACGCACATGCCTTTAAATTGCTTTCTAATGCAATTAAATCTGGAAGCAGGAAGCAGGAGCAGCTACATTTCTAATAATCAATTAACTCAGTTCTGGTTAGGAAAAAAATGAACCTTGTTCATGTATACCACTTCAGAATTTGTTGTCTTTGTGCAGTGAATCATCTTGACCAAATTCTGTTGTCAGAGGTGGTGTTTTAAAGGATCAACAGTGGACACCAACTTTCTTAGACATATTTGATGCCCACAGACAAATCCTGCCTTTTTCTACCTGAACTTACTGGGGTGATGATTCATCTGGACTCCTCAGGAGGACACGCTTCAAACATATTTCTACTTCAGGGAACATATGAATGATCTTCTGGAGCCAGAGTTCATTGCTGATATTTGGGCCCTAAGGAACATTTATCTGGAGGAAAAGTGCTCTGCCCTCTCACCATGGATGAAGGTGGGAGCAAACACCCTAGTCCAGGTCATTGGTGTCCTATCAGAGCAGGCTTGGTGACTTTTAGTCAACTTGCTCGAGAGACTAAAACATCCATAGTTCAGGTCCCCACTGGGCACAATCCCCTACCTAATCTCCCTGCCCCCAAGCTAAGTAATTTGTCACTGTGACAGAAGGATCTTTATGAAACACAAATCCAGCCTGCAACTTGTAACACTTACAGGGTGTTTTTGCCTACCCAGCTTCCTTCCTCCTTTGGTAACAGTGCCTTAACTTTTTTTGTGGGGGAGGGTTGTTGGTGGGAAGAGGTAATTGCCTGTGTTCTCCTTGGAGCTATTGATCTAAAAGCCCCTCTCTTCCTTTACTGGAGCTGGGCCAATCAGATGCTCTCTCCCTGGAATTTGAATCCTCACTGGACACCAACAGAGAAACAAGCTGGATCTGATTTGTTCTGTTACCCCCACCCCACCCCACCTCCCCCCTACCCTGCCGGAAGAGATTGTCTATTGATGCCTGCTGCCTAGAAACCTACCCAGCCTTGGCTACTGTCCTCCTTGGTTGTTTGGCATTTTCTTCCATTCTGTGAGCTTCCCCATAACCTTCAAGTACATTCCTTTTATACCAGAATTGGTTTCTGTTGCTTGTAACCAAGTAACTCTGACTGACACAGAAATTGATACTTAGAGATGGGTGTTACTATTAGCAGATTCTAAGATGTGGCTTTGGCCAAACTCAGGCAGGGTATAGGACACCAAGACTTTCCTATCCCCAGATCAAAATCTGGAAATTTCTATTATGCTTGCTAGCTATAGCCTGTTGCATCTGGATAGTGGACCCACCTGCCTCTTGCAGCAGGAGTTTAAGCGCCTTGATAGAAAACTCTAGAATTGGAAAGGTGTGGGCTAATTTTACAGGCTTAGGAAAGTCACACAAAGAAATAAACTTTGCCTAAACTGGCCCATATGAAAGCAGAATGGGAGGCCTTTTCTGTCTATGTCCAGGAACCCAAGATTTTTGCACCAAGCTAATAATGGTGGAGAAAAGGCAGGGGGGTTGGAAGCAGTGGTGTGCTGGAGCCAGCTCACACTGGCTCAAGTTGCAGTGCACATCTGTGCCCCATTCTGCCTCAGTTCTGTCACACTGTGAGCTTCACACAGGCCATGGTGGAAGTATTTACTCCGGATAAATTAGAAAATGCTACTACATATTAGGGATTTTTTGTTTTTCTCCTGAAGAGCTGATTGTCAAATGTTTACCAGTGTACCACTGATTAGAAACATAGAGATGGGGGTAAGTATGGGAACTGGGAGAAGCCCAACATCCCCTCCTCCCACAGAGGATCCTGTTCCTGCACTCCCCAGAGGGCAAATGAGACATTGCTCCAATGCGAAGAGCTGTCCAATGGGATAAGACTGGGGTAAGAGGCAGGTGAACTGTGCCTCCAAACTCAAGCCTATTGTTTTTCAACAACATCTTTGTACAGTGGTTGTCTGAGGCCAGGTTGAAGGCCATCCAGCTGAGGGCTGAGGGTAGGAAGGGCAAGAGGTCTATTGCTAAAAGGAAGTAACATCCAGGTTCCAAGTCTGGATTGAAGGACTATAACCCAACAAGGTCTGACAAGTTAGTAAAATGCAAGAGCTAGAAATCCTACTAGGGTTTTAAGGGAGTTGTATCTCCAGAGAAACTTAAGTCCAGGCAAGTAATGGCCCATGGTTGCTCCAACATAGAGGCAATTTCCAGGGCCCAGGGTGCCAACGGAAAGTGCAATAAGCTGCCTGTTCCCCAGGAGGAATCTCCTCCCAGTGCTCCTGTCTCTGGAGGAAGTAGGACAGTGGACAAGGAATTCTTCCAGAAAGCAGTACCAAGAAAACCCTCCACTGCCAGGTCAAGGAGTACACGCTTCAGGGGATGCTGTGGGTTAGCACTTCTGGGTGTGGTTTCTCCTTCTCTAAATAGGATTTTTAAAATTAAAGCTACATGTTCGTCCTATACTCCTGTATATCGATTGATTAGCATTTGGGTCTTGGGCTATGAGGAGCTACCTCTGGACTGATCAAAAAAGAAAGCACTTTACTCATTGGACAAGTATCTGTGAATTTACTTTGATACTGTTCTAGTTGCTGGGAATACACCAACGAGAAAAATAGATAGAGTCCTTGTCCTCACAGAGCTCACATTAAAGAGGGGAAGACAGATGACAAGCAAGTGCATACATGATATCCTGGAGGTTGCCAAGTGCTATGGATGTGGCTGGCAACTAGGTAGGTCGGTGAAAGAAGAACAGAAGAAAGTGCAGGGACGAGTCATGGGAATATAGTGGCTGAGAGAAGAGCAAGTTCCAAAAGGCCTGTGCTCTGAGGCGAGGGCTTGCCTGGTGTGTTTAACACAGGGAGGACAGCATGGCCGAAGCACGGGGAGCGAGGGGGAGAGTGGAGGAAGTGAGGGCCAGGTTATGTAAAACCATTGTAATGACATCTACCCAGGGTACCATAGGAGCCATGGATGGATTTTGAGCTCTGGCCGCTGTTTGAGAATAGACTGTTGAAGACAAGAGTAGAAATGGGGGACCTGTTAAATAGTACTAGTGAGAGATGATGGTTACTCAGATAAAGTTTACAGAGTTAAAGTGGTAAGAAGTGATCAAATTCTAGAAGTATTTTGAAAGTGGAGTGGACAGGATTTGCTGATATCTATTATTGAAACATTTTTGACTTGAAGCAGAATGCAATCATTGGACAAGGCTCTGGATTGCCCACCTTTGGAAGAGGGAGACTGTTGTTTTATGTGAGATAGTTTCATTACGTTAGGAAGGCATTTTTGATATTGCATGTCTAGAAAGAAGAATGTGTGCTGCCATTGGGCAGTTAAGAGGTAGAATGTAGTGAGCAGCCATTGTTTTAGCCTGTTCATCGTACCCTTCCTCTTTCGTATGGTCGCAGAACTCTTCTATTTGGGAACTGCTCTCAGCTGGGCTTCTGATTCCGAGGGTGAGCCCGTGATCCAGGAATGACCAGTGTGCTGCATGTTCTGGACACAACGTTTCCTTAGGAAAAGGGATGTGAGACAGCCAGGGCCCATGACCTGCCTCCCTGGACTTTTGCTGGGATTATTGGGAAGGAGTCAAATTTCCCTTCTCAGATATGAGCAACCTGCAGGGTAATTTTTGCCATCCTCCAGAGACAGCCTGCCTGCGAATGGAACCAATACAGAAGAAAGAAGAGTCAAGAGGGAGAGATGATATCCTGATGGCATCACTTGAGCTCTGGAATCCAGCTATCCTCGAATGCAGCTGCATCTCCGGGTTTCCTGTTTAGTAGATGAAAATGTTTTCTTTTTTTTCCCCTTCTTTTTTCCATTAACTAATTTGGGTTGGATTTCTAGCACATGAAACCAGGGCTAATATGTGGTCAGAATGCACAGTTTTGATGAGACATTTCTGTACTGATTAGTAAATAGCTGCTGCCTCAAGCCTTTCGAGTGCCCTCCACCCTCACTGCTCCAGCTGCCCTGGTCCCTCCTTTGGGATCTCCCTCTAGACCTGCTCAAAATCAAACAACTAAAGGGTTAGTATTAATACTTGGCACCGCAGGGGCTTCCAGAAGCCTGCTTCAGCAATATGGTCAGTCCTTGCTAATTGGCTGGTGCCAGACAGGTTGTTATAAATTTTATTATCACCATGATACCATGGTCCAAAATAATTCAGATGGATACAAAACTTTGTCCCCGTTGTGAGCATATTCTACCCCTCCCCCACTCCCTGCCACGCTTGCTTCACAACGTCCTGATCACATGTCCCCAAACTCTTCACCCACGTGCACACCTCCTGTGTCTTTTGCGGTTGTTATTCCCTTTTCCTAGAATCTCCTTTTTTATTACCGACTATCGAACTATTGAACTCTGTCTCCTGGTTTTACAACCCAGACGATCCGACTCAAAGATACAAATGTCACAGTGGAGAGTAGTGGAGAGTAACTGCTTCTGTGAAGAGGGAGGAGAATCTAAGCTGAACCATTTAAAGTTTCTTTTTTTAAATTGTGAGATAGAACATCCACACAGAAAATGCATGAGAAAAATATGTGCAGCTTAACACAAAGATGTAAAGACAATACTCAAAAAGAGAACCACGTGGGTGAGTGATTAGAACACTGCCAACATCTAGCCACAAATGCCTCCTTTCCTCCAGCGGTAACCTCTACCCTGACTTGCTCTTCTTCATGAATCCCCAAACAATAAAGTTTAATTTTGCCTGTTTTTGAACCTCATATAATCATGTAGTAGATGCAGTTTTGTGTCTGGCTTCTTTCACTTAATATTATACTTGTAAGATTCATTTATAGATGCATGACTGTATCTCATCTATTTTCCTTACTGCATAAAATTACATTTAAAAAAATACACCACAATTTATTAATTTATTTTACTGCTGATGGACATTGGGTTGTTTCTAATTTGAGTCCATTATGAAAAATGTTGATAAGAAATCTTCTTGTACATGTCTCCTAGCACACATGTGCATGGGTTTCTCTAGGTTTCATACCTAAGAATGGAAAACCTGATTCATGGGTTTATGTACTCAACTCTTCTAAGTAAAGTCAAACTGTTTCCCAAAATACAGTCACGTGCTGCATAACAACATTTCAGTCAATGACAGACTGCATATGTGACGGTGGTCCCATAAGATCATACGGAGCTGAAAAATTCCTACTGCCTCGTGACATCCTGGCCATAGAAAAATAGTAGCAACGCATGATGCATGTGTTTGTGGCGACGCTGGCATAGACAAACCTACTGCACTACTGTAAAAAAGTATAGCACATACAATTATGTTCAGTACATAATACTTGATAATGCTAATAAATGACTATGTTACTGATTTATGTATTTATTATGCTATAGTTTTTATCATTATTTTACAATGTGCTCCTTCTACTTACTGAAAAAAAAGTTAAATATATAACAGCCTCAGGCAGGTCCTTCAGGAGCTGTTCCAGAAGAAAACATTGTTATCATAGGAGATGACAGCTCCATGTGTGTTACTGCCCCTGAAGACCTTCCAGTGGGACGAGATGAGGAGGCGGAAGACAGTGATGTTGATGATCCTGACCCTGTGTGGGCCTAGGCTAATGTGGTGTTTGTGTCTTAGATTTTAACAAAAATGTTTGAAAAGTAAAATTAAAATGAAGAGTAAATTTAAACTGGAAAAAAGCTTGTAGAATAATGATATAAAGAAAGAAAATATTTTTGTACAGCTGCACAATGTGTGTTTTAAGCTAAGTGTTATTATAAAAGGGTCAAAAAGTTAAAAAAATTGAAAGTTTATAAATTAAAAAAGTTACAGTAAGCTAAGGTTAATTTATCACTGAAGAAAGACATTTTTAAAATAAATGTAGTGTAGCTTCAGTGTTCAGTGTTTATAAAGTCCGCAGTAGAGTACAGTGATGTCCTAGGCCTTCACATCCACTCACCTGTCACTCACTGACTCACCCAGAGCAACCTCTGCAAGCGCCATTCGTGGTAAGGGCTCTACGCAGGTGTACCATTTTTTATCTTTTATGCCATGTTTTTACTGTGTCTTTTCTATGTTTTGATACACAAATACTTACCATTGTGTTACAGTTGCCTACAGTGTTCAGTGCAGTAACATGCAGTACAGGTTTGTGGCCTAGGAGCAATAGACTGCACCATACAGCCTAGGTGTGTAGTAGGGTATGCCATGTAGATTTGTTTAAGTACACTCTTTGATGTTCACACAATGACAACATCTACTAATGACACACTTCTCAGAATGTATTCCTGTCGTTAAGCGACACATGACTGTGGTTGTGCCGATTTGCAATCTCTCCAGCAGTGCGTGAGTTCCAGGTGTTCTCCACCTTTGCCAACACTTGATATTTGTTAGACTCTAACATTTTTGCAGATCTAATAGATGTTGGTGGTATTTCACTGTGGGTTTAATTTGCATTTTCCTGGTTTCTGGTTAGGTTGCACACCCTTTTAGTATGCTTATCGGTTATTCAGATTTCCTCTTTTGTCAAGTGCCTCTTCAGCTCTCTTGCCACTTTTTCTATTGTGTTGTCTACTTTGTATTGATTTACAGAAGTTCGTAAAAATCTCCTCTGAATAGTAGACTTTTGTTGAATAAACCTGCTTTAAATATTTTCTTCCTCTCTACAGTTTGCCTTTTCATTCTTAATGATATATTTTAATGAACTGATGTTCTAGATTTTAAGGTAGTCACACTTATCAGTCTTTTCTTTATTCTACAGTCATGTAGATATTTTCCTCTATTATTTTCTAAAAGCCTTGTAGATTTGCCTTTCACATTTAGGTACACCTGAAATTGATTTTTAAATATGATTTTAGGTGAGTATATATAAAAAACATTGCTTTTCCAATGGCTCATATTATAATTTGGGAAATGCATCAGTGTGAGAAAAATGTGGAACCTATTAGTTTCCTAGGGCTGCTGTAACAAATTACCACAAACTAGGTAGCTTACAATAACAGAAATTTATTCTCTTACATTTCTGGAGGTGAGAAGTCTAAAATCAAGGTATTGGTAGGGCTATGCCCTCTCTGAAGCCTCCAGGGGACAATCCTTGCCTTCCTTGCCTCCTCCTAGTTTCTGGTGGTTACCAGTAATTCTCGCCATTCCTTGGCTTGCGGATGCATCCCTCCAATTTCTGCCTCTGTCTTCACAGAGCTGTCTTCTTTCTGCGTGTGTGTTTCTGTGTCTTCATATGGTATTCTTTTCTCTGTGTGTCTCTATCCGAATTTCCCTCAAATTATAATGACACCAGTCATTGGATTAGGGCCCACTCTTCACCCTAATTTGATTATATCTGCAAAGACCTCAATTTTCAAATCAAGGTCACATCCATTGTTACCATGGGTTAGGACTTCAAAATATCTTTTTAGGGAACACAATTCAACTCACAACATGGGACAGAAGATGCAATAAGAATACTTTTGAGAATATCATCTACTTAATAAAACTAGTCTGATGGTTGAGTAAATTTAATTCTTCCACATCACATTATAAAAATAAACCAATACCCAAGCTCTCTGTCCATGCTGCTGTCTTATAAACACTTGGGTTCATATCATCTCAGATGGCTTTTTCATTGACTGTGTGGGGCTTAGATGTTGAAGAAGCTGTGCAGTCAGTATCTGTGCTTCTTGGTTCAGTGGCACTAGGAAGAGCCATATGGTTGAACTCTTCTTTTAGATATAAACCAGGTATCCAGACAATAGCCGGGTTGTGCTGAGATGGCTTTGCCCTCTGCTATCCACCATCATCTTAGTAATTCATATCTGTGGGTGCTGCCAAACCCCAACAAGCATCTGGAAAGCCTCTTTGGCATCTGATAGGCCAGCAGTGACAGAGAAGGGAGCGCGAGGCCCCAGAAAATCTGTATCCATGAGGCATGGAAGGTGGATCAGCCTTTATGCTTTGTAATGGTACAAATGGAAAATCTTATGAAATGATCAAATATATGCATTGAGTTGACCTGATTTTGTGAGTGTGGCTGGGAATGTCCTAAAAGTTAATAGAAGATCACAGCTGTCATTAATATCTCTTATGTCCTATGTTATCATACAGACTCTTTGCTTTCCTTCACCTGAGGACCTGCTATGTGCCTTTGGCCTGGACATACTCCTCTGCCAGCCCTTACTCCATTCATTGCATAACTCCGATTTGTCTTTTGGGGCTTAATTCCTACTTTATCTTTTGTTCTTGGAGCAGCACCTGTCATATAGTAGGGACTTAATAAGATTTGTAGGATGAATGAAAGAAACTATTGGCCATACCTTTTATCTACCAGATCTTCTTTCTCAAAATGTCCCTTTTCTTTTGATTGTACTAATTATGCGGTCCTGGCCCCAGGGGAATGTAAAAACCCTCTTCCTTAAAGTCTGATTATGAAATGTGAAACAGGCTCTGGAATGTATCCAAAAGGTGCCTCTACAGCAACAGCAGAAAGGTCTGGCCATTGCAGCCTCTGAAGAGAGTGTTTTTCCCACCTGAACAGGGCAGGGCGCAACTCACACCATGAGATACAAGGCATATAGAAAGTGTCCATTCAGTCACCCCTCCCACCAGTCTTACAAGGGGTGGGGCGGGGGGGGGGGCGCCGAGTTTCGAAGGGGAAAGACTTGGCCCCAATCAGCCAGGCAGTCAGTGGGAGAGTGAGGATTAGAACCTGCGTCTCCAGTGTTCAGGACAGTGCTCCTTCCTGTACCACCTGGCCTCAAGCTCAAACTACAAAACATCAGGATCCCTGAAAGTGAGTATTGTGTGATACATGTGAGAAAAAATTGAGAAAAAAAGTGATGCTTTAAGATGTAACATTAGTATTAACATACCTTTAAAAATATTAATTTTAATGGCTATCTCAAAGGACTTTCATGACACAGACCACAGTGTAACCCTGGGCTGGAGCAGTTGTCCAGAAGCTCTCGACATGCAGTCATGCAAAATCCTAAATAACATTGCTAGTCTTTATGTGGCAGTTCACAGAGGACTACCTTAGACCTTCAGCAATGTCCTTGCAATATGTCTTTGTTCTAGCCCTGAGAAATTTGTCTCAGTAAACATAATCTCTGGTCACAACCAAAATAAAAAGACAAGGGGCATTGTCTGGAAAGTAAGAGAATCCATCATCTAATATTGAAACTCAGAAGGGAAGTCACAGTGGAGGTGCTCTTGGTTTCTGACTCCTTTTTGTATATGGGGGCTTTTTGAAAGGTGGCTGCCAGTTGCATTCCCTGCCGAGTTTGACATTGTGACCAGTGGCATGCATTGGTGAGGCTGTGGCTGGGTGCCACCTGTAGTGGGAAAGAGTTATCACAGAGCAGAAGAACACATCAAAACAGGACACGTCCATGCTGGAGTGTCCTCACTAGGGCCCACGGGAAGTCACCTCCTTACTGGTGGCTTCGTCTTCATTTTGCATTGAGCTGGATGTGCTCATGTTGACTCTATCACTAAGGCCTCTAGTGACACTGTCATAGGATGGCGGGAAAGATGTGGCAGATGCAGTTGCAGATTTGTCTGGGAGTACACAATTGTCATTTGACATGAATGCAACAAAGCCTTCATCTGGGAGTGACGCAGCCTCCTCCACAGCCCTGGGCACACCTGGAGGGTTAGAGAGTGCCAAGGAGCGGTGCCGCACATAGCTCCGATAGGCTTTTTGAATGATAGTGGCTGAAATGTCTTCTTGCTTCCACCGGAGTGTGGTTGCTATTGGTTCATAGGATGATTTTGAAAGATTAGTTGCCATAAACTTCTCTTCCATATTTGCTTTCAAAGAATCCAACTCCCCGGATTCTCCCAGCACATTCTTGGTGAAGGCAAAAAGGATGTCCAAACAATGGATCTTATCTCCAGGGACCAAGGGCAGGTCCATCTGCATTAATATATTTCGATTGGGCTTTGGGATTTGCAGGGGACCAGAGAGAGTGTCTGCAAAGTCGGAGAGGGCAGAGAAGGTAATAAACTGGGTGGCCTCGGGATCGAACTTCTCCCAGGTCTCATAGAACATGTCAAAGTCATCCTCATTCAGGGGCTCGCTGCTCTCCTCTGTGGCCACATTGAAGTTTTCCAGAATCACTGCAATGTACATGTTGACCACGATGAGGAAGGAGATGATGATGTAGGTGGTGAAGAAGAGGATGCCCACGGCTGGGCTCCCACAGTCCCCTCGGGAGCCATTGCTATTGAGCAGATTGGGGTCGCAGTAGGGGGGGCCCGTGTTGAGGATGGGGCTGAGGAGGCCGTCCCAGCCAGCCGACGTGGTGATCTGGAAGAGGCACAGCATGCTGTTGGCAAAGGTCTGGAAGTTGAACATGTCGTCGATGCCGGCCTCCTGCTTCACATGGGGAAAGCTGGACATGCCGAAGATGGAGTAGATGAACATGACGAGGAAGAGCAGCAGCCCGATGTTGAAGAGGGCAGGCAGGGACATCATGAGGGCAAAGAGCAGCGTGCGGATCCCCTTGGCCGCCCGGATCAGTCTGAGGATGCGACCGATTCGGGCCAGGCGGATGACCCGGAAGAGCGTCGGGGAGAAGTAACTTTCAAGTGACTTCAGAATTGCAGAAAACACCAAGCCTTTAAGAGGGGGGAGATTACCTAATTAGTATCTCCAACCACAGCTCTGACGAAGTTGGCTGTGATCACATGCCCTCATTTCTGCTCGGTACGGACCCCGCTTGAGCACCCATGTGCAAGGACTGGGCCCTCCCAGCCTGGCATGGTTGTTGGCACAAAGTGGGGGCTTACTAAACGTCCATTGCCTAAATCCTCTCTCCCTCAAGTAAGTCTTACCCTTCCCACCGTGTTCTTATCTTTCT